>CM054181.1:129946859-130196859 GCA_028829895.1 Sinotaia quadrata
GAATCTGATCAAATAAGAGGTAATAATCAAATCACCTGGAGGTTCAAGAAATAAAATAGTAAATTACAAACGACAGAAATAACACTGTCATTTACACACGACAGAAATAACACTGTCATTTACACACGACAGAAATAACACTGTCATTTACACACGACAGAAATAACACTGTCATTTACACACGACAGAAATCGTAAAATAAATTGCTGATGACAAGAGTCAATCTGATCAAATACGAGCAAGTAGATAATTGCACTAATTACAATTTTCAGCAATAGGGTGACCAATTACATGAAATAGAAATAGGCTGACCAAATACGGGTTAGTCATAATCTGACCAATTACAGTTTACAGAAAATGGCTGATCAACTTGTTGAAAAATGTCTTATCAATAATGCGTAAAAGAAACATGATGATCAACTTACAAGGTGAAAGTAATAATTCGAACATTTATATGGAAAAGAAATCATTTGAATCAGTTATTAATGGAAGAGAAAGTTGATGAATAGCAAGAGAAGCATTGCATCTGATTAGTTACACGAAGAAAAGTCATTGGACGCACCGTGTGGGCTATTTCGTGAGAGATGACCGTGACACACAAAACGAGCTCATTTGCCGTGGAGTTACTGCCGCAGGATATATCGTTCATGTACTTGATGAGCCCCCAGTTCTCCATGGCACCTCTCTCTACGATGTTATCTAGCAGACAGCCATAGAAATCTTTACGACAAAGATGTCTAGTAGACAACGATTAAAATCTTTATTTCAAAGATCGTAAAAATATCCTTACAGTAAAGTTATCTAGGAGACAAACAACAAAAATCATTAATGACAAAATTATCTTGCAGACTTCGTAAATATATTTTACAGCAAATGTATCTAGCAGACAACCACAAAAACCATTAATAACAAAGTTAGTTTGCAGACATCATAAAAGAAACCTTTTCAATAATGTTATCTAACAGGTTACTACAGAAACCTTTATGACAAAATTATCTAGCAGACAACCACAGACAACCATAAAAATATTTTACAAGAAAATTATCTAGCAGGCATTCTAAAAAGAACTGTAGGGCAAATTTATCTAGCAGACATGCTGAAAACATTTTAGAAGAAAATTATGTAGCAGCCATCCTAAAAGCCTTTACAATAAAGTTGTCCAGCGGCCATCTCAAAAACCTTTAAAACAAAATTATTTAGCAAACAACCACACACCTTTAAGACAAAGTTATTTAGCAGATATCCTACAAAATAGTTACAACAAAGTTACTCATCAGACAAACAAATAAACGTTACAATAACATTATCAAGCAGATAATCACAAAACACACTGACAGCGTTATTTAGCAGCCAGGTACCAAGATCTTACGACAATGTTACTGTGCACACAACCACATAAAAGAATTTACAATAATGTTATTTAGCAGACAACCACAGATAAGAGCTGACAATGTTATCTAGCAGACAACCACCGTAAATTTAATAATATTGTTTTACAACCACAATTATTTATAAGAGTGTTATTGAGCTAACAACCACAAATTATGTCAAAGTAACTAGCAGAAAACAACCACATAAAGAAAAGCATACAATAATATTATCTAGCAGACATCTACATAAATGTTGACAGCATTGCTGTCGAGCAGACAACTATGAAAACGTTTACTACAATATTATATAGTAGACAACTATGAAAATGTTTACTACAATATTATATAGTAGACAACTATGAAAACGTTTACTACAATATTATATAGTAGACAACTATGAAAACGTTTACTACAATATTATATAGTAGACAACTATGAAAACGTTTACTACAATATTATATAGTAGACAACTATGAAAACGTTTACGATAGTGTTATGCAGCAAACTTTCACTGATACAAACAAAAACATATACTATGGATAAATATTAAAGACAGCCACTAATTTAAATCGTCTTAAGCCAACGACTATTTTAAGTGGACAAACGGTAGTCGTTCACGCCTGATTTAAAAATCGGGCAGTGAGGAAACTGAATATTAAAATTATTTTCATCGTATGTTAAGCGTTCTAATGAAACAGATGAAGCATCTTTCTTTGAGTTATTGTCAGAATTGATTTATATGTGTTAGTTTTAGAAGAATTTATACATGTTTATTTTTAGAAGGATATATATATATATATACGTGTGTGCAAACAGTGTAATGAAAGTGAGTCATTAAAAGTCGACCAAATTTGACGGAAGGGGAGACTAGAAATCTGTAAAGGTAATGTCGGAGACAAGTTAAGTAATCTGTTAAATTGTGTAGCAAATAAACTTCAAAGCATGCTAATAGAATATATAAATACATGCTGCATGATGGGACCACTTTTCCACCATTAGGACGCTAATGAGGCTTATTTCAGTATAGACCAGACCGACATTCAATATATTGTAATAAAGCACAATTAATTTGAGAATATTTACTATTACACTGTGTGGCGGAGTGAATTTGTCTCTCCATATTTTAAAATTTAATTGTTATGTAAGCTGTTAAACTGTCAGAGTGACTGTCCTTGGGCACTTCTTGTGATGGTATTTTTGAAAATGTCTGAGTTGAAGTAAACGTTTGAGGCGAGAATGTGCTAGAATTTGCTGATGTAATGCAAACTAGTGAGTAGATTTTATTATCCAATAGTTATCATTTACGAGAACGAGATCAGCCAATGGGCTGAGATTAAAATGTTTACTTGCTGTAGAGAAATGTACTGTCTAATCACTTTGAATTTGGAGTGGCAAGAAGAAGTCTGTTCTTGAAAGATGGCCATTAGCTTGATGGTGAGTTAGCTGACTGGTTGGAGAGAATGGACTTGGAAATATTTCATGCATTTTTGCTCTTGATATACTTGTGTTTTATGATGAGCTGTACTATGTGAGTTGACTTTTATTTTTACAAGTGTCTGAACTAGGCTGCTCACATGTAGTTTGTTAGACACTTGACATTGTTTTGATATGCTGATTTATTATGCTGTTTGCGTGTATCGGGCTAATAAATACCGTTGCTGGAAACTGTAAGTTGAGACTTGACTGTAAGTAAAAATGAATTTATAAAGCAATAAACTAAAACCTTAGCATTTCTTCTGTGATTGTATTTTGCAGAGACAAGTAGCCTTTACTGTTTTTATTTCAAAGTTTGACTTGAACCTCCTGGTTCACTGTTTGTAAACCACTAGACTGATTGTGGTAAGGGCAGGAAGTGACATGTAAATGTAGGAACACACTACACTCTACTGATGTGTGGTGGCATGATATGTTGACTGCCTGAACAATTTCTAGTGTAGAGAAGTTGATAGACATTGATACTTTTATTGTTATATTTGAAAGAGTTGACACAGTGAAAAGAAGACTCAGGAACTCTAAGAGAGTGAGGCACCTGGAGCTGATCTAATACCTGCTGACAATAACTTGTGTCTTTGCTGCAAAAGAGCGCGAACAACTATTAAGACAGCAGTTAATCAAGGTTATGTAAAACTATTAATGCTTATCTCTAATAACTCCATTTCTGCTCTCTGATAAGATTGTTGCATTGTATTTTTAAGACATAGATTATGTATACATAAAATTTTCCAAATGTGGGTTCATGGAAATATCGATGTATTTATCAAATGTATATTTGATTGTTGATTTAATAAATGTATTGTTAAATTTATTGACCTTCTTATGCGTATTCATAATCTTATGTTGGAGAAGAAAGTGGATGGATGAGGGTTCGCTAAATATAGATTATAGACGGATTTGTCTTCTCCTTTAGTAAGAAGTTCTCCACCTACGGAATATTGTGTGACGTAAATGTCTGTCTTTAAATGTTGAAGAAGAGAGGAAATATTTACAGCGCCAACATGTCCGCCAAGTGAAAGACGAGTGGTGTCTGCTGGAGAATCAATACTAAAATAAAATTAAGATTCTCATCATTTGTAATTAGTTTTGGATGATTAATTAATTAATAATAATTATATCCATTAACTAAGTGGCGTTGGTGTCACACACTGAGCACAAGACGTGCAGCAACAGCACGGAATAGATAGACTTTTACCGCGTGTGCCATTTCATGTATTATTTTGTAAATACAAGCCAATACCTATAAATAGCCTGACAGCTACAGGTACACACGTCGAAAGCCGGAAGCGACCCCCCCCCTACACTGACGACGGTACACACAGACAAACTGTCAGTCACATGACGGCCTGAGAAGCATATGCACACATAGGGAACCTGACAGACACATATTCACGCCGTTAAACAAAACGAAAATCCCACTAGAATTTGCAGTCGTCAGTGTTTGCGTCAAACAGAGATTTACAGGATTATATCTTACATTCTGTTTCCAGAAGGTCTCTCGTTTAATTTTAGCACGCGTAGATATGTGAACAGTCTGAATGACCAAAAACAATTAGTATATTCTTATTCATGCTCACCTAGTTTGGGCAGGTATGTCTGGTACTTTGGGTTGAAATTTCGATTGTACCAGTTGAAAATCTCAATTCCATAATTGTGTAATGCTTCAGCATCTCGGAGTCTGGTGGGCGAAGTGTAAGTTCGATACTAAAATTAATAAGATGTCAAACCCGTGTGAGGACAATACATAAATACAATGTTAAAATTTATAAATGTCAATATAGCCATGTGAAGACAACACATATGTACAATGTTGATATTAACAAGATGTCAACAAACCCATGTGAGGACAAAGTACAATGCTGAAATTAACAAGATGTCACCAAACCCATATGAAGACTACATCAAATACACATACTACCAATATACCGTTAGGTTATGACGCGATTGTTAATCAATACAAACACGACTAGACATCTATCTAATTAATATTAATTTACATATTTTAAAATAAAGAAAATCGCCTTAAGGAATGACTGAGTTTATATAGCAGCAACATTAACACACCTACAATAGCATTAATCAAGCAAACACTAAACATTTACTTATTACATAAACACTAAACATTTACTTATTACATAAACAGTAAACATTTACTTATTACATAAACACTAAACATTTACTTATTACATAAACACTAAACATTTACTTATTACATAAACACTAAACATTTACTTATTATATAAACACTAAACATTTACTTATTACATAAACACTAAACATTTACTTTTTACATAAACACTAAACATTTACTTATTACATAAACACTAAACATTTACTTATTACATAAACACTAAACATTTACTTATTACATAAACACTATCTGAGAAAGATGAGGGACTAGCGACGCACACTGACAGTACTAGGAAGCTGTCTAGTAAGTAATAATAATTAAGTAATAATAAATAATAATAAGTAATAGTAAGTAATAAGAAGTAAGTAATATAAAATACTTTTAAAGATCACATCCGTGTAAAGCAAATGTTAATTAAAGTCTCACATCCACGTCAGTCACAAAATAAATCTATTAAAAGTCTCAAAACGAACGATAATACACCCCCCACTCCCCCCCACATGCTTACAAACAGAGATATAGTCAACTATCTAGTAATATATAAAAAATTGATAGATTGTTGATACATTTATTATAATCTACACACACTCACAGAATACACGTAAGAAATTAACCACACTTCTAGTTCTACTATTAATGTAGATTAATGTACATACACGACTGTGGCGTGTTTACATGTGAATGCAGGATGAGTGGAAAGATGAGAAAGAATAAAGTATTATTTTAATTAGTTCCTCACTGCTTGTTAGAAACTTAACCCGATTTCCCTGTCACATGCGCGCACTTCCAAGAAACAAATACAAGAGAAAGAAAAACACAAAGAAGAAATTTAACACATGAGGATAGAATGGAGGCTATAGAAAATACTTTTAAGAAGAAGGGGAAAGAGAAAATACATTTTCTAATCTTCTGTTTCTCTGCTATTACGCATTTTGTTTCTATTTGACAGTTTGCACAGATCAAAAGTTGTTCCATAAAGGAATCGTTTAACTCTTGTTCACTTAAATATTGGAATGAACAACAATCCCTTAGCGAAAAATAACATCCACTCCCAAAACTGAAAAAAATCAAAATTATGAAAACAAACTAAAAGCCAAACAAACAATCGACAATTCAAATAAAAACCACACAACAAAAACAAATACCCAGTCCCTCGCTCACACACTCACTTACACGCATACACACAAATCCTAACATGCAGCACAATTTAAAACGTAGCAACCAACCAATCAGCCCCATCCTACCTATGCCATTATAAACCCTAACAAACCCAAATAAATAAAAAATAATAAAGACAAACCAAACTATGTCAAGTAATAAAATCTTCAAGTATGAACAGAAGAAAGAAGACAAGCATATCCACTGGGGAAAAAAGCTTTTAATTAAATTAAGTCTTCTAAAATAATTTCATGATGATTGATTAAATTACTGACTACCAACAAACTAAAACGGTTGAGAAAAAGCAAGATTTAAAACAGCAATAATACATTAACTATGTGAAGATAACTTTTACGAATACAGGGAAGCAAAATTTTCCCAAATGAATTTTTTTTATGATTATACCTGTCCTAACATTTACGACAGGTATAGAAGGCAGTTGTGATGATCACCACAAAAGCCGTATTAACGTATTTAAAAAATGATTAATTTATAATTAAAAAAAACAAAAACAAACACGTCGCCTACTTTATTTACGCTGTAAAATGATGTAGATTTTAAAATCTATATTTAGCACATCTAATGACCTACATTCTATACTATGCATTGACGTAATCAGTTTACTAGAACATGTAATGGCGTAATTTGTATATTGTTAATACAGCTACTGACCTAGTGCATTTTATCGAGTTAGAAATCTAATGACTTAGTTTCCGAATTCTTTATCTAGTTAGTATAACAACTTGTTGCCTAGGTCTTTTAAAATACTTTATAATTAGTAATGACGTAGGATTCACATTATTAAAACTGTTACGTCTAACATTTCTCCTATATCACCATTTACCCTAAAGATTCTTCCTAAATATAGCTCCAAGATCTAAGTTTCACTTTGAAATGTAACTCCAAAGATGTACTATGTAACACCTATCTGTGGATTCCATTGAGGTGAAGCCTGAAAAGACTTTTCTTTATGCAAATTGCACATTTAAGACGTAATGAAATAACTTTATGACACACTCTAAATGAATCTACCTCTACATGACACATACTGAAATGCTACTTTGCATGGCACACACTCAAATGTTACTTTGCATGATACACACTGAAATGTTACTTTTCATGGCACACACTCAAATGCTACTTTGCATGGCACACACTCAAATACTACTTTGCATGGCACACACTGAAATGTTACTTGCATGATACACTCTGAAATGTTCCTTGAACGATTTTTATATAGTTTACCTGTACGCCATACTCTGTAAGGTTGTGCGATAGAAATTTGAAGTCACACACAAAAAAAGCGAGTAGGTAAGTTGACATCATCATCGATGTCTGGAATGTGTCTTTTATTAAAGAACCATTACTGCAAAGAAAAAACACAACAAAGACTAATAACAACATCGATGTCTGGAATGTGTCTTTTATTAAAGATATTTTACTACAAAGAATAAATAGAACAAAGACTAATATTAACTTCGAAATTTGCAAAGTGTGAGCTATTAACAAAGAATTTCTGCAAAACTGTTGTGGGTTTTTTTATGCGCACGTTCGCATGTTAAATGAACCAACTCCGAGTAAGCGAACTTAAGAACTAGTCCACCCATACTGGAACTTTATTGGAGAGGGAATTACAAACACGTGAAACAAATAGCGGATCCCTAGGGTAGAGGATAGTGGGGTTTAAAGTAAAAATCCATCTGTACATGCCAGCGAAATTAAAAGCAGAAGCCTAGAGTACAGAGAAGTAGGATTTGCAGCAAGAGTCTACAAGCCAGTTATTAACAATACTACCCCAACACTACCCTGGTGTACAGGCTGGTAATGGGGTTTACAGCAAAGCTCGCATTTCTAACCAGTCAAAGTAGCAGCAGGTCCCTAGGGTACAGGGAAAGAGTGTTTACACTAAAACTCCTATTTATAAACCAGTGAAAATAACAGCAGGTCCCTAGGAAACAAATGCAACCAAATGCAACTGTAACCTAGCAACACCACCCAATAGTAGAAGACAGTGACTTTTACAGAAGTGCTCAGGTGTAAAGGGGGTAAAAAGTTATCGTATATCCGTCTAGTGCAATGAAGTAAACAACGGTTTCAAACTGTAAAATGCAGTGAACATGAGAGCAGAGTCCATCTGTGAACAGCCGTAATACTATCAATGAATTGAAGTTTCACCACTGTAGCTGACCATAAATACAAAGCGTTGTTAATCTGTAAAAGTAGGAGTTATCTGTGCAAGGTAGTTAACTTCAAAATAAAGCACAACTGTACTTAAATGTGAACATACCAACAGAACCAGACTTCAGAGACTGAACGTGGCAGCAGGCGCAAAGTGTATGTGGCAGTAAACTTAACAACAGAATGCGACTATAAATGGCAAGAAAATTGACAATATGGCCCGACTGTAAACGGCAGTAAACGTAACAATTTAAAATAAACTCCAACTGTGATTGGCAGTGAACGTAACCGTAGCCTCCGACTGTGAATAGCAGTAAATTTTACAATAGGACCCGACTGTAAATATCAGTAAACTGAACAGTAGAGCCCGACTGTAAATGGTAGTAATCTCAACAAAGCAGCCCGACTGACAATGGTGGTAAATGTAACAATAGAGGCCGACAATAAATGCAATAAACTTAACAATTTGGTCCGACTGCGAATAGCAGTAAAATTAAGAATATGACCCGACTGTAAATTACAGTAAATGTAACAATAGAAGCCGACTGTAAAGGTAAGTAAACCTAACAGTAGTGCTTGAGAGTAAATGGCAGTAAACGTAACAATAGAGCCCCGCCGTACTTTTATAAAGAGACACTGTAGAAAGAACAAAAATTATAAAAATCACATAATTATTAATAAATTTTAACGTAAAACTGAAACTAAATATTAAACTAAAAAAGTGTTATGGCTATTCTTCCAAGTTCTCTTCTTCAAATAGTGCCTCAGATTTTGTTCACACTGTATATACGTCACTTCCTTTAAGCACATTACGTCACATCCTGTAAACATATTAATGAGAAAATGTCTCACGTCTCGCTGCTGACCAGAGGCATGTTAGACAGGGTGATGTAGGACCGATTATTGTATTCCTTCTGCCGTATCAAGGTGACGTCAAATGTGGCCTTCATGCCTGGCTCATCAAAGCACGGAAAGACTTTTCGCGCGTGCGTGGGCTCCATTTGGGTGCCTGCCGAATATCTGATACGAACAGAAACAAAAGAAAACAAGCACATATAAAAGCATACAAATGACAACACATATAAAGCATTTCTATTCTCTGATAGGACTAACCTGCAATTTGTATTGACTATCGTTGAACTGTAACTTTATTTTATTATTATATAAATGAAGTGAAGATGTCACATATGTGACACGCGCACCACCTAGTAAATGAAATGATTATTATTATTAATTAATCTTTCATTAGCAAATTTCAAATGATGAGAATTTTAATTTCATCTAAATAATGATCCTCCAGAAATCTTTATGTAACTGTAAAAGTTGTTCTATGTTGTGGAATAGAGAAAACGTTTAGAACGCCAAAATATCCGCCAAGTGAGAGACTGCAGTTCGATTATTATCCAACAATCCGATTTTTTGATTTTTATCTAAAACAGTTCGATTATTATCTTATATACTTATATTATTATCTAATACAGTCCGACTATTATCTGACACAGATAATATTTTAACATATATAATATTGTTATATTAGATAGCCCTATTATTATATAACACAGTCCGACTATTATCTGACACAGATAATATATTAATATATATATATAATATTGTTATATTAGATAGCCCTATTATTATCTAACACAGTCTGATTATATATTATCTTAGTCCGATTATTGTTTTAGATAGCCTGATTATTATTTTAGTCCGATTATTGTTTTAGATAGCCTGATTATTATCTAACAGAGTTAAGTGTTATACTGTTCGATTTACATAATCTGACTGCCTCCGTACGCAGTCTCTATCTTAAAGAGTGTTATTGTGATTGCTGTCTTACACCTTGTTATTGTGATTGCTGTCTTACACCTTGTTATTGTGATTGCTGTCTTACACCTTGTTATTGTGATTGCTGTCTTACACCTTGTTATTGTGATTGCTGTCTTACACATTGTTATTGTGATTGCTGTCTTACACCTTGTTATTGTGATTGCTGTCTTACACCTTGTTATTGTGATTGCTGTCTTACACATTGTTATTGTGATTGCTGTCTTACACATTGTTATTGTGATTGCTGTCTTACACCTTGTTATTGTGATTGCTGTCTTACACATTGTTATTGTGATTGCTGTCTTACACCTTGTTATTGTGATTGCTGTCTTACACCTTGTTATTGTGATTGCTGTCTTACACATTGTTATTGTGATTGCTGTCTTACACATTGTTATTGTGATTGCTGTCTTACACCTTGTTATTGTGATTGCTGTCTTACACATTGTTATTGTGATTGCTGTCTTACACCTTGTTATTGTGATTGCTGTCTTACACATTGTTATTGTGATTGCTGTCTTACACATTGTTATTGTGATTGCTGTCTTACACCTTGTTATTGTGATTGCTGTCTTACACCTTGTTATTGTGATTGCTGTCTTACACATTGTTATTGTGATTGCTGTCTTACACCTTGTTATTGCCTGCTTATGTCAGATGTATTATACATAGTGTAAGCTAACGGCTGCCTTTCAAGACTAGACTTCTTTGCCACTTCAAACTCAGACAATAAATTTCTCTGCAGCAGGTAAACATTTAGAAATCAGCCCATTGGTTGGTCTCGTTCTCGTAAATCATAACCATTGGATAAATAAAACTACTCATCCTGTTGAAGTACTTTACATTACATCAGCAAGTTTTAGCATATTCTCAACTCGGGTTGTTTACTTCCAACTCTTGACACTTACAAAAAATACCATCACAAGGAGTGCCCAAGGTAGGGGTACTCTGACAATTTAACAATTTATATAGCAATTAAGTATTAAAATAGGGATAGTCAAATTTATTCCTCCACACTTACACGGTCTGATGTTCATCTTGATACGAGGACAGATAAAGGCCGCTAAAATCAGTCTTAAAGAGTCCCACAAAATCAAGGAATTCTAGACTGTAGTTCATGCCAGCCTCTAACGGTTGTGCCAAATGGACATGGTAGAGAGATGTTTTTTCCATTGTCGTGTGTGTTATCTCCAAGGATACATTGGGCGTCCTGTTGTCCGTCACTTTGATCATAGAAGATCTGATGATAAGGTCCACTGGAGAAATCATTTGACAACATGAATCCATTGGATAAGGCCTTCTTGATAATTGCAATACAACACGAATTCATTGGATAAGCCATCTAGATAAATGCATTAATAACATAAATACATGAGATAAGGCCATCTTGATAAATGCATTGATAGCATAAATACATTAGATAAGGCAATCTTGATAAATACATTGGATAAGTTCGTTTCGATAAATGTATTGATAACATAAATGCATTTGATAAGGCGATCTTGATAAATACGTTGATAACATAACCAGATGGGATACGTTCATTTTGATAAATGCATTGATAACATAAATACATTTGATAAGGCGATCTTGATAAATACGTTGATAACATAACCAGATGGGATACGTTCATTTTGATAAATGCATTGATAACATAAATACATTTGATAAGGCGATCTTGATAAATACGTTGATAACATAAGGATTGTGAACGTCGTACTGAAAACATTGATACTGTGGAGGGAAGGAGAGCAGAAGAACTGAAATATAATTGCCGCTATGTTATTACAAGGAATATAAATGACTGCTTTCTGTCGTTTGACATCATGATCTTAATAGCATTGTTATCATACAAATTCATTCAAAATAATTCAAGTAAATGTATTTAGAGAAATGAAGTGATGACCCTGAAATTACACCACACGTGGCGGAGTGAATTTGCTTATCCCTACTTCTAAAGATAATTGTTATATAAATTGTTAAATGTGAAAGTGGTCACATCTTATGCTGATATTTAAAAATGTCAGAGATGGAGTAAACAAGTCAGGTACAGAAAATATTAGAATTTGTTGATACAATCCAAACCAGTTCCAACTGGATGAATAGTTTTTTCCGACAAATAGTCTCACACTTGTTAATAACAATTTCACCGAATAGGGGTGGACTGGAAGCTACTCTGTTGAATACAGTCTGTATTCTAATCACGTTGATTTGAACATAACTTGAGTCCGATTTAAAGGCGATCATTAGCTGATGGTGAAGTAACTGACTGATAAAGGAAGAAAGAATGATTTAGAAATATTTCTTATATGTTTACTATTGATCTATGATTTGAATTGGAGTACGCTTATGTAAATGAACCATCATTTCTATGTTCACTAATTTGATTACATTGTACATCGTGAAATTTGATCGATGCTATATTTCTTATGCTGTGTGTATCAGGCTAACGGAATTGTTGCAGGCTTTGTAATCTGAGAATATATGTAAGAGAGAAAGGAGTTTAGAGATGAAATATGCCTGAAATTTAGTGCTGCCTTAACTTGACTTTTGCAGAGAGAGCACGTCTGTGTTTGCTCCATGCTACAATGATTACTGTACTCCAGAGAGAGCACGTCTGTGTTTGCTCCATGCTACAGTGATTACTGTACTCCAGAGAGAGCACGTCTGTATTTGCTCCATGCTATAGTGATTATTGTACTCCAGAGAGAGCACGTCTGTGTTTGCTCCATGCTACAGTGATTACTGTACTCCAGAGAGAGCACGTCTGTGTTTGCTCCATGCTATAGTGATTATTGTACTCCAGTGGAGCACGTTGGTATACGTATCCATCATTGTAGTCGAACTTATCAGTAATGTGTTTCTGTAAGTTGATTCCTGTGAAGTCCATTTGAGAGCCAATATGGCGGAAACGTGTAGATTGAGTTTGTTCTTGAGAATTAATGGAAGTTTTTTGAACATTCCTCGTGGTGTGCTGAGTAGCACACACAAAAGTTCGGGAACATTCCTCCTGACGTACTTTGATAGCACGTGTTCAATTCTGGACAATTCTCTATGGTGTGGTTGGAGAACATATAAAAGATTCTGGAAAAGTTGTGGTAACATGCCTAGAAGTGACATGTGATGCTTTCGTCTAAATAAGAAAGACAGTGACTTGTTGCAAACTGTATGATTTTGAACACGTGCTAGTGACAGCAGCCATCTTTGATAAAGGTTATGTACAATGATTTTAATTATTTCTCTGAAATTCTAGTCTCATTTCATTGAATGACTTCCATGAACCTGATTATACATAAATGTTAATTGACTGCTGATGTCTATGCTAGGATAAATTGAATGATTGTACAGCATTAATCGAACATTGTTGTGAAGTGATTAAATGTCAGTGCTCTTTTGATGATATTAATATGTGTATATTTGATTCTTGATTTAATAAATTTATTCTCCTTACACATATTGATTACTATATTTTGGAAAGTCAGTGGGTGGTTGGGGGCTTACTAAACATAGATTAAAGGTCGAATTGTCTTGTCCATTGGTAGATGTTTTCCCCTTAAAGAAATATTGTGTGACAGTAAATGTTTGTGGAAGAGAGAAAACATTTGGAGCGCCCACGTATCTGCCAAGTGAGAGAAACGAGTGGTGTCTTTTGGAGAATTGTTAATAACATAAATTAAGATTCTCATCACTTGTAATTTATTATTGATGATTAAATAATAATTTTAATTACAACTGATAATTAATGTGGTGTTGGTGTCACAAGGTGTAATATTAAAAGTATATCACATGCGTTTCATGAATTTCTTAACAATGTGTCTGAATTCCTACAGAGAGACAGAACTAGAACAATAAGATGATAAATATATCATGTTGTGGTGAGATTCCTTCTATTACTTTGATAAACAATGATAACTACATCTCACTGATGGAGAATGATAATCCCTGATACTTTGGTGAAAAGTGATAACTTTAGCTTACTCTGATCGCGAATGATAATCCCTGATACTTTAGTGAACAGTGATCACTACAGTTTAATCTGATGGAGAGTAATAACCCCTGCTACCTTAATTGACAGTGATAACTACAGCTTACTCCGATGGAGAGTGATAATACTTGCTACTATGGTGAACAGTGATAACTACAGTTTACTCTGATGGAGAGTGATAACCCCTATTACTTTGGTTGACAGTGATAACTACAGTTTACTCTGATGGAAAGCGATAATCCTTGTTACTTTGGTGAGCAGTGATAACATAGCTTACTCTGATGGAGTGTGATAACCCTGGTGGCATTCAAGCAGTTGAAACTTATACACACAGATCCTTGATAGTAGTAGTTAGCAGTGTTGTTTCCATAGATGTGTGGGTATAAAACCAACTTGTAATGTAACGGTTTAAGCGTAGTTGGCAGCCTGTTCAACAAATACAATAAAATATAAAAATATATGATCAATAAATTGAACATCATAAATGCTGTGCTTATTAATTCTATATCAGAGTACAAACAACGTGAAGAACATCAACGAACATTGCCAAGAGTGCATTGACACAATGTCCAATCATATTTTAGATCGTGAGTTACAATCATTTGCTCCCCGTGTTACTGTGTATTTTTTGAATATTTATAAAACACTGCTAAAAATGAGTTATTATCTTAATGTACCAGGGGCCCTTGTCTACAGCAAAGGGTTCGTGTGTATGAGTGTAAACACAATAAAGCAATGGGTTCGTGTGCAAGGGTGTAAACAAAATAAAGCAATGGTGTTCATGTGTGTATGGGTGTATACACAATAGTGCAATGGACTATAATTTAAAGTAGTGAATCATAGAAAACAGAACGGAATAGAGGAAGCTGGTTGTCAGGTCATCAGTGGTGCCCCAACGATCGGCAAGACTAAGGGATAGATAGATAGATAGATAGATAGATAAATAAATAAATAAATAGATAGAGAGATAGATAGATAGAGATAGATAGATAGATACATAGAGAGATAGATAGGTAGATAGAATCATAGCGATAAGTTCATGTGTCTGCTTATGTGTATTTTTCAAGCAATGACCGTAGTGGTGTGGGTAAGAAGTGTGATATATGTATGCATAGCATGTGCTATTTTGTGCTTATATTGTAGGGAACTCTACAGAGTTGATTTTTGTGTAAGGCAGTTAATCGTAAGTCGTCGTCGTCGTCGTCGTCGTCGTAGTAGTAGTAGTAGTGTGTGTGTGTGAGTGTGTGTGTGTGCGTGTGTGTGCGCGCGCGCGCGCGTGTGTGTGTGTATGTGTGCGCGTGTGTGCGTGTGTGTGTATGTGTGTGTGTGTGTGTGTGTGTGTTGTAGAGGCCATAATCGAAATGAAATAATTCTCTTTTAAAAGCATTTCATTCTAATGCTTTGTGAGTGTGCGCGCGCGTGTGTATGTTTGTGTGTGAGTGTGTATGTTTGTATATATGTATGTATGTTTGCAGAGGGCCATAACCCAAAAGGATGGTTTATTGTTCAAAGTATTGAATCCTAGGTTCTTTGTTTTTTCTTTTGTGTGTGTATCTATGTATCTGAAAGAGATATAGTGTTGTAGAGGTCCCTCGTCTAATGTATCATATTATAGTGCAAAAACTTTGGATCCTAGTGGTGATTGCGTGTGTGTGTATGTGATATATATATATATATGTGTGTGTGTGTGTGTGTGTGTGTGTGTGCGTGCGTGCGTGTGTGTGTGTGTGTATGTGATATATATATATATGTGTGTGAGTGTGTGTGTGTGTGTGTGTGTGTGTGTGTGTGTATGTGTGTGTGCGCGAACACAGTGCAAAGTGACAGTTAAAGTGCTAAACAATTGACGTACCGAAACCACAATTCTAATTATCACAATGTTGGAAAGAAAAACCCACGCTTTCTCTACGCGAAAACTTTAATGTAAAAATCTAAATTCAGTCAGGTCGCGCTTTTGGAAACATGTAACATTCGTATCGAGAAGACCAACACACAGTTATCAGAGGTCACGGATAGTCAGAGCGAGATATAGGGATTAGAAAGTCTGTTAAAGTCAACTGAAGTCCACTAACCTGTAACTACGAATCTTCTTCTTGTCCAGCCATTCTTTTAGTACGTCATAGTTGTTCCTGTACTCGCTCGCCTTTGCAATGACATTATTTGATAGAATGTCAGCAGCGCATGGATATTGCTGTCGTAGCTGTGTAAGGAAAGCAGAAGCTCATTTAAGGGAGATAACGTTAACCTTTAGAAGGTTGTCTAGCGTTGTAATGAGGTCGAACATATGCTTATTAAAATACGCCACAGCGAAATCCGTAACGCTTCTTCTCACCGTCCTCCATATTTCGTTAATGTTCATTTGAATGATTTTACTACATTAAAATAATTGTTACAACACACACATAATTAATGGCATTGCGTGTAGTACTCAGAACAATCATATATCTATTGCAAAACAAACATACTAGTAGATGATGTAACGATTAGCAAATTGGAAAGAAGCAAAACGCTTTGCTACACCAACAGGAACAAAGGTCATAAACATATCGCAGAACATTAAAAGTAGCATGATAAAAAAAGTCAATAAATCAAGCAAACTGCACAATGAAGTAGCCAACCTTCATAAGATCGATGTAGTCAGCAAGTGCAAGGAGGAGTTGTTTCATGCTGTCTGATTTATTCCTGTAACATCGAACAGTGCACGTGACTTGCATACAAAAACATAGTGAAGAATATAACTGAATAATTAAAGTTAACAAGATCACTGTAACGTTATACAATGAAAGTTACGAACAAAGTTACTCTATCTTAGTCTTTATTACTTAATTGTCAGCTATAGTAAGCAAAGTTACGGTACCGAGCACATTATAAATTCCTTATTACACGATTTGACCATAAATAAAACAAGGGCGATAACCCTCATCTTGAGTCTTAAAAACAGCTTCTAACAACTTCTGTTATTGATTACTAACTACGTATTAATATATAACAATATATAAACGATTTAAGAGCAGCAACTTACTAACATTTAACCCCTTTTAAACTAACATTTAACCCCTTTTAAACTAACATTTAACCCCTTTTAAACTAACATTTAACAACTTTTAAACTAACATTTAACCCCTTTTAAACTAACATTTAACCCCTTTAAACATTTAACAACTTTTAAACTAACATTTAACAACTTTTTTACTAACTCGTATTAATACGTATAACTTACTAACATTTAACAACTTTTTTACTAACCTCGTATTAATACGTATAACTTACTAACATTTAACAACTTTTTTACTAACTCGTATTAATACGTATAACTTACTAACATTTAACAACTTTTTTACTAACCTCGTATTAATACGTATAACTTACTAACATTTAACAACTTTTTTACTAACCTCGTATTAATACGTATAACTTACTAACATTTAACAACTTTTTTACTAACCTCGTATTAATACGTATAACAATTTATGAACTACAGAATAAATTATAGCTTGTTACTAATTATTTTACTACTAATTACACGTCTTGCAAACTATTTACTACAAAAAAACTACATTCTAACGTCTTGCTAACTATTGACTAGTTACATTCTAACTTCTTGCTGACTAATGACTAGTTACATTCTAACTTCTTGGTAACTATTTACTAGTTACATTCTAACTTCTTGCTAACTATTGACTAGTTACATTCTTGCGTCTATCTAACTATTTAATACAAACTACATTCTAACTACTTTCATGCTATATAAAGTTAAATTATAACTTTAACTATTTGCTGGTTACATTTTAACTTCATGTTAACTATTTATTCCAACATATTTTCTAACTATTTACTAGTTACATTTAAATTTCTTTCTAACTATTTATTAGTTCCATTCTTTCTTTCATCTCTATAACACTAACTACAGTGTAATCTCTTACTAACACTTTCTTGCTATTTACAATGTAATCTCTTACTAACACTTTCTTACTATTTACAGTGTAATCTCTTACTAACACTTTCTTGCTATTTAACGTGTAATCTCTTACTAACACTTTATTACTATTTACATTTTACACTTTTACAGTGTAATCTCTTACTGACTTTTTTTACTATTTACAGTGTAATCTCTTACTGACTTTTTTTACTATTTACAGTGTAATCTCTTACTAACACTTTCTTGCTATTTACAATGTAATCTCTTACTAACACTTTCTTACTATTTACATTGTAATCTCTTACTGACTTTCTTACTATTTACAGTGTAATCTCTTACTAACACTTTGTTACTATTTACAGTGTAATCTCTTACTGACTTTTTTTACTATTTACAGTGTAATCTCTTACTGACTTTCTTACTATTTACAGTGTAATCTCTTACTAACACTTTCTTACTATTTACAGTGTAATCTCTTACTGACTTTCTTACTATTTACAATTTTACAGTGTAATCTCTTACTAACACTTTCTTACTATTTACAGTGTAATCTCTTACTAACACTTTCTTACTATTTACAGTGTAATCTCTTACTAACACTTTCTTACTATTTACAGTGTAATCTCTTACTAACACTTTCTTACTATTTACAGTGTAATCTCTTACTAACACTTTCTTACTATTTACAGTGTAATCTCTTACTAACACTTTCTTACTATTTACAAACTAATCTCATACTAATATATATAATACTTCATCGAGACACAGAGCAGCTTGACACAAGACACACAGAAGCAGGATGCATTTTATCGTGGCACGTTACTCAGGGAAACAGTATACACTTCATTAACCTACACCTCCGCTGAGAAACAGGATACATTTTACCCTGTCTGCACTGAATTCGTGACTCACAGTTTTCTGAAATGCTCGCAGTTGTCGTCAAAGAACTTCAATGCAATGTCACGGCCCACTTGATTCTTTGTCACCTCTTTCAAGGCCTCTATAGCGCAGTGGGTTTGATGTTTGCTGTGATCCAGACACACCAACAAGAACCTGCAAGGTAGAGCGTGCGTTATAAAATGCGTGCGTTATAAAAAGCGTGCGTTATAAAATGCGCAAAACTGTTAGCTGTGCTCAGGTCCTGAGATGGCGACGCTGTGAGAGGCAGACATTGGTCGGACCCTGCAAATTGCTGACAGGAAAACGCACAGGTCTTGTCTGTCCGACCCCAAAACATTGTGTAAGACACATTTCACTGCTTCACACTACGCACAAAAATAAACAATATTTGTAAAATGCATTTCTTCCTTATAGTAATCAACTAAACAAAGCAAATAAATAAATACAAATTCACACTTATGACAAAAGGCTTACTTGCGCAAAAGAAAAATATTCTTGGTGCAGGCCATGGCTTGTAGCAAAAGAAGATTGTCGACCTGATCAGTAGATAGGTTGTACTGCTTGTAGACAAAGTTCCATTCATCCTCGTCCCCTTCGGCCACAGCCGTGCAATAATACTGCTTTCGAAACTCCGGCACGATTCTAAAGATATTGGAGTCATTTACCAAAGATAATTATATTGATTCCTTTGCTTTTCATAATTGGGATGTTCATTTGATAAACATAATTACACGTTGGATTTTTCCTACAATATTCACAACTGATAAATTTAAAGAATAAACACTCCATCCCAAGACAGAAATACGCTCTTTCTGTTCATACTAATATATGCACGCTCGGTTTTCAAAATGTATGAAATATATGAAGCGATATTTTAATATAAATGACTGGTTATGTTACAATAACATATCTTTAGCATTTCCTATACTCATTTTCGATCTGTTAAGATCTGTCCTGTGACTGTCATATATTATGATTTATATATCTACTGTACATCTGAATAACAATATCAATTTATCTATCTATCTATCTATCTATCTATCTATCTATCTATCTATCTATCTATCTATCTATCTATCTATCTATCTATCTATCTATCTATCTATCTATCTATCTATCTATCTATCTATCTATCTATCTATCTATCTATCTATCTATCTATCTATCTATCTATCTATCTATCTATCTATCTATCTATCTATCTATCTATCTAAGTAATCCACAGAAAGCATTCTATTGTCATGCAATGGTTAATTCAGATATAGAATAAGATATAAGTATCAATCAAATTAAATTCAGTAATATAATAATACAGCTGTAATGAATACAATGCTTCTGCCAACATTTCTCTATAATGTGCATGTGTTAACTAAGACACGTATTATATATAGAAAGCTTAGCCATGACCTAATTGCCATGTGTTTACTAAGACACGTATTATATATAGAAAGCTTAGCCATGACCTAATTGCCATGTGTTTACTAAGACACGTATTATATATAGAAAGCTTAGCCATGACCTAATTGCCATGTGTTAACTAAGACACGTATTATATATAGAAAGCTTAGCCATGACCTAATTGCCATGTGTTTACTAAGACACGTATTATATATAGAAAGCTTAGCCATGACCTAATTGCCATGTGTTTACTAAGACACGTATTATATATAGAAAGCTTAGCCATGACCTAATTGCCATGTGTTAACTAAGACACGTATTATATATAGAAAGCTTAGCCATGACCTAATTGCCATGTGTTTACTAAGACACGTATTATATATAGAAAGCTTAGCCATGACCTAATTGCCATGTGTTAACTAAGACACGTATTATATATAGAAAGCTTAGCCATGACCTAATTGCCATGGTACATAAAAATATGACTTTAAACTCATACTCGTTGGATCCTGTGTCTTTCCACTTCGCAAAAAGTTCTTTTGCATAGGTAATACATTTTACGTTGCCATAGGAACACGCTTTCTCAGCAATCATAGCACGGACAAGTCTGAAAGAATAATGGCACAACATCAGTATTAAATTATTCCAGAAACGTGGTCATGACGTCATGACAATAGCATCGTCTTTTGAAGTAATGCCTGTGTAAAGTGAATGAAACATTAAAATGTCAAGTTTACTGTGGAAATCTTTAAATAAAAAGTAAAAGAGGAATGAAATAAATAAATCTAATTATGAAGAACAAATCTGATAGACAGGACAAAAATGAATTAAAAATTATGTTCAAAATCTTTCAGTAAAATAGAAAGAAATAATATATAAAGAAAAGATTAGAAACAATTGCAACAGGAAAACGTGAAAGAAAATGGAAGATAAAATAAAATAGCACAAAGAAAGAAAAAATATGAAGTAAAGAGAAAAATAGAAAGAAGACAAAGAAATGGAAAAGTAAATCTCAAAGATAACAAAAGTGTCAATAATAGTTGCAAGAGAACTGATTATCTAAAGTTTTGTAAAATCTTGGCAGTAAATTTCCTAGATAAATAGATTGCTCAGACAAGTAAATGAAACAGACAAGTAGATAGGCTAGACAAATAATTGAGAAATGGTGACAAAGCAAAAAAATGAATTATTGAGAAATGTTGACAAAGCAAAAAAATGAATTATTGAGAAATGTTGACAAAGCAAAAAAATGAATTATTGAGAAATGTTGACAAAGCAAAAAAATGAATTATTTGGGACTGTGAAGATCTCTAGCGCCAAATAACTGGAAAAACAATCTGAACTTTTCAGAAATGTTAGCAGAGCATAAATGTAATTTCTTAGAATTGGAAAACTCATTCCTCAGGTAGTTTTTATCTTTTTTTATTTTTCCCTTCTTGTCTTTTGCCTATTTAACAGTTGTCTATCTATCTATCTATCTATCTATCTATCTATCTATCTATCTATCTATCTATCTATCTATCTATCTATCTATCTATCTATCTATCTATCTATCTATCTATCTGTCTGTCTGTCTATCTATCTATCTATCTATCTATCTATCTATCTATCTATCTACCTATCTCTCTCTCTCTCTCTCTCTCTCTCTCTCTCTCCATCCATCCATCCATCTATTTATGTCTATCTATCTATGAACATACAAACACATACATTGTCGAGGTATTTATCTGCGCTAATCTCAATACGTACATGTCAATTGGTGCCATGTTTTTAGTGATTGTGAAATTAAGATTCTTCATTGGAATTAGGACGGTATCCAGAATGAAAGCCTGCACATTAGAAGAGCGAGTAATAGATTACACTCTTCAATTGTTAAGAAAATTACATACACATATAGGACTCACAAACACACACACACACACATTCAAGTACATTTATACATATTGTACACCCACACTACAATTAAATACACACACACACTCAAGTACATTTATACATATTGTACACCTATACCACAATTAAATACACACACAATCCCACACATGTGATAGCGTTGTTCCACGATGATATCATTATAGTGCAAACACTATTTATTTTCAAATCATCTTCCTGATCCGGGAATCTCAGCTCAATTTCCTTCCGCATTCCATCAGTTTTAAGACATCGTAACACGTCAGTCTTAGACATTGTAATTCGCCATCTCAACACGTCAATCTTAAAACATGCAGAGATTGTTTAAGATGACCGAAAAATATCCTTTAGTATAGTTAAACAATGTATACGCTTTTTATGATTACATTATTAGTCATTCTTTTCCTCTCGTTTTCTGAAATTTTATCAACGAGATATGTTCTATGTGGAAATAACCACAAAGAAACGTATTTGAATCTAGAAGGAAGTACAAACAAAAACAAAAAAACGTATTTGACTCTTAATGGAGTACAAGCAACCACAACCAAATTATTTGACTCTTAAATGAAGTACAAACAAGCAGCACAAGCAAATGGATTTGATATTTAAAAGAAGTACAATCAACCACAAGCAAACGTATTAGACTTAAAAGAAGTACAAACGACCACAAGCAAACGTATTAGACTTAATAGAAGTACAAACGACCACAAGCAAACGTATTAGACTTAAAAGAAGTACAAACGACCACAAGCAAACGTATTAGACTTAAAAGAAGTACAAACGACCACAAGTAAACGTATTAGACTTAAAAGAAGTACAAACGACCACAAGTAAACGTATTAGACTTAAAAGAAGTACAAACGACCACAAGCAAACGTATTAGACTTAAAAGAAGTACAAACGACCACAAGCAAACGTATTAGACTTAAAAGAAGTACAAACGACCACAAAGGATGTACGTGGTGAAGTCAGGAAATTCAAAAGCGATGTTTGGGATCTCTATGCAAAGACGTGCGGAGTGGCGTCTCTAGGAAACACCAACACCCAATTAGGACGAACATGTCTTCAAGAAGCATAAATATTCTTCAAATATACGCATTCAAAGCACGTACATTGAAGTCATCTTGAAGGTCTGTACTGTCCACCACCTTAGCTATTTGGTCAATCACTGTTGAGAACGCTTTCCAAGGAACGAAGTCAGTCTCGGCCTTCAAGTAGTCCAACGTGCCAAGGGCTACGGACATGTCCAGCATGCCTGCTCTTTAGATGAAAGAACTGGCACTTAGTATTAAGCTTTGGAGAGTGCCAGAGTCTGAGACTTTGGGCATGGCATTGACTACTAGTAATTACATTCAAGATTAAATGTTTAGAAGAAGATAACCCAGACCTTAACAAACAGGAAATAGAAATAAAAGAAAATACACTCAAAGACCATTTAGCACGAATAAGTGTTTAACATTAGCTAAAGTAAATGACGAGGCAAAGAACGAGGTAAATATGATGAGATTTCTCTAAATTTGCTTGAAGCTAAACGTTTAGTCTGCAAGAAATGAAATACTGAAAAGAAAATTAAGTGCTTACTTTACCAAATTCCATGCGTCGTTTATGATTTGACCTCTGTTGATTGGATGGAACACCTGGAAGACAAGAGTGCTGAAGGAATGAAGTGCTACAGTACTAGTTAAGTGAGGTCTGTATGAAAAATTCTTAAATCGATTAACATTTAAAAACGGAAGTACTGACACAAACGATCCATTCATCCATCCGTCCGTCTCTCTCTCTCTCCATCTATCTATCTATCTATCTATCTATCTATCTATCTATCTATCTATCTATCTATCTATCTATCTATCTATCTATCTATCTATCTATCTATCTATCTATCTATCTATCTATCTATCTATCTATCTATCTATCTATCTATCTATCTATCTATCTATCTATCTATCTATCTATCTATCTATCTATCTATCTATCTATCTATCTATCTATCTATCTATCTATCTATCTATCTATCTATCCTCACTTCATTCTCCCATGTTTTATCCGTCTATCAATTTACTTTTCGTCCATTTTGTCTATGTCTCTCTAAGCAAAAATCATGAATATATTAGACATACATATAAATCTACAGCTAATTCTACAGAGTATAGTTTATTTTTCTTTCCACTCTCGACAAAACTAACTATAAAATGACTGAGATGATACTGCAAAAACTATAAATCTAATGAATATTGAATATTGCACTAACGAATGTCTGCCCCCACCCCCAAATAATAACACACGTATACACACATTCACTAACGCGAGTACTCGATAACTTCAACAACAAATGAATACATATTGTGACGGTTCATACTGTGTGATTGCGTTTAAGTTGTGTAATGAGGGCGTTCCAGTTGCTGACGTCATATTGGACTCGAAAATAACCGTATTGCTGTATATTGACGAGGACCCATGAGTCTGAAGCATTAGGAGCCTCATCCGCGATAATCACTGTGAACAATACACGTTTGTACACGATATCGTGTATTAAATTAGTATTGTTAATAGGAAATTTAACACTCGAATATTCAATATATAATATATGATATGGTGCATTTATAAGTACTATGAACAAGAAATTTAACACTCGAATTTTCAATATATAATATATGATATGGTGCATTTATAAGTACTATGAACAGGAAATTTAACACTCGTACAAATGATAGGGTGTATTTATAAGTACTATGAACTGGAAATCTCACACATATACATGCTATGCCATATTTAATTGTTACCAAGAACCAGACAAGATTCATTTTAATACACATTGACACACTAAGTATTCTCTGAATAAATTTAACTATTACATGACATTAAATAGTTACAATTAACAGAATAAAACACAATCTTCGGCCTGTAACACTACTATATATAGACACCATGAAACGAACAATATTCAGTCATCACATTAACTAGTCACTATGAAAAGAACATATTATCTATTAAATCACATTAACTAGTCACTATGAAAAGAACATATTATCTATTACATCACATTAACTAGTCACTATGAAAAGAACATATTATCTATTACATCACATTAACTAGTCAATAAAGAGAACAAGAATCAGTCTATGCTACATCACATTAACCAGTCACTGTGAAGAGAACACGAGTCTATTATCTGTTACATCACATTAACTAGTCAGTATGAAGAGAACAAGAGACAGTTTATCTGTTACATCACATTAACTAGTCAGTATGAAGAGAACAAGAGACAGTTTATCTGTTACATCACATTAACTAGTCAGTATGAAGAGAACAAGAGACAGTTTATCTGTTACATCACATTAACTAGTCAGTATGAAGAGAACAAGAGACAGTTTCTGTTACATCACATTACATAGCACATTCCACAATCACACTGAATATTCGCTATTGTTAATCCCTAGTGGTGGCATTATACTTCATTAAATAATGAAACTTGTTCTTTCATTTTAAAAGTCGCCAAATCCGTGCATACGAATACACTTACTGTTGAAAGAGGTAGGGAGGGGAGGACCTCGCATACATACCTATCATTGAATACACTTCCGGTTGAAAAAGGTAGTGAGGAGAGGACCTCGCAAAGAATAACAGGGGTCAAGTTCAGAGTTTGTAACACAAGGTCAAATTACATTAGAGATGTTATCGTTGTCTTAAACCCTATCACGGAAATGTGTGCTGCTATCTAACTGTCAGACTATACTTGTAAACCAAATCAATTGCAAGTGTAACCAGAAATATCGTGGAGCTGTCAGATTACACGTGTAAAGAAAAGTTAATTGCAAGTGTACCCATAAATATATACGTGTATATGGATCCTGAGACGCTCAAATTATTCTGGGTTCGGTGACTAAAATTAACCAGTGTGACATGGCCTGAAGATTCAACACACTATGCAGTTCTCCAATCCCCGCCGCCCCTCCCCGCTCCTCATTTTACGTGATGATATATTTAGTCATGTTATCCAACACTTAGAATATAATTATCCATGCAATCAATCCTCTATGTTATCCAACACTTGGAATATAATTATCCATGCAATCAATCCTCTATGTTATCCAACACTTGGAATATAATTATCCATGCAATCTAATACCTGAAAATGAATATCCTCTATGTTATCCAATATCTGGATATCTGGAAAATATAAACCCATCTCCATAAGTTCCTGTAATTCTTCAATGTCATTCAGCACCTACACTATTCACTCTCAGGTATTCCAAAACCGGAAAAATACATTCTCTATGTCATCCCATACCTGAAAAAGAAAACATCTGTTTCACCCAGCTCCAAAAAATAAATCCTTTGAGTCAACGAGTAAGCTCCTACTGAATGGCCTAAGTCAATGCACTGCCATCTGTCATAATTTCATGTAAATCATTCAAGAGCAAAGACAGGAAATGAATGTTGTGTTGTTTGTGAAATCATGCAGAACACTTACACGTGTTGTTCTTACGTAGCCAGAGGATGTCGCTGTGAGTTTTGTTGTAACAGGAACTAGCACTCGTGCAGTACGTAATGGGAATCTCCCACTGATAGCTGGGACAAGATAATTAGCGTTGCTTAGTAACAAATGACACACTGAGATAGAGGGAAGGGATAGATACATGGATGGATGGGTGGATGGATGAATAGATAGAAAGAAAGTGTGAGAGACAGACAGATAGATAGATAGATAGATGGGTAGATAGACTGACAGACAGACAGACAGATAGATAGACAGACAGACATAGATAGACAGACAGACAGATAGATAGACAGACAGATAGATAGACAGATAGACAGATAGATAGATAGATAGATAGATGGGTAGATATACAGACAGACAGATAGATAGACAGACAGACAGATAGATAGATAGACAGACAGATAGATAGATAGATCGATAGATAGATAGATAGATAGATGGGTAGATAGACTGACAGACAGACAGACAGATAGATAGATAGATAGATGGGTAGATATACAGACAGACAGATAGATAGACAGACAGACAGATCGATAGATAGATAGATAGATAGATGGGTAGATAGACTGACAGATAGACAGACAGATAGATAGACAGACAGACAGACAGACAGATAGATAGATAGATAGATAGATAGATAGATAGATAGATAGATAGATAGATAGATAGATAGATATGTAAATTGTGAAGTTTAGGGAGAAAATTCCGATGGCAGTCATGTTAGTACGACAAACAACACGATGCTCACTGGTACGGAGGATTTTCGTATCGCTTGTCAACACTGCCTTTAAAGACCAGAAGAAACCGTTGCTGAGACATAACAATGGTGCCATTTTGTCTGGTTATATTAACAACCGGATACCCCATCTGGGTTACCCAAGGATCCATCTTTTCTGTCATATTCACTTCTGTCTGGACCTGAAAGGCAATAAATGACACGGTAGACCTGATAGATAATAAATGACACCATAGAACAGAGAGATAATATATGACTCCATGGGCCCCAGAGGCAACAAATGACCCCATGGACCTGAAACGCAAAAAATGATGCCATGAACTTGAAACGCAATTTTATGAACAAACAATTATTTTCCAAACTTGAAAGTTGAAACACTATTTTTACCTATTTACAAATTTATTAATTCTGCATAAATTAAAAAAAGTATATAATAATAGCAATAATAGCAATAGCAACAACAACAACAACAATAATAATAATAATAATAATAATAATAGTCGACAGTCCAGTGGTTAGAGGACAAAAACCTCACCCAGAAAGTTAAGCAAGCTGAGATGTGTCGACAAACATGGATGGGTGACAGCTTCAAATCCCTTCTCTGGACTATCGAGGGAGGGAAAAGCAGCTCCCTCCAAACTACACGCTCGGCCATCCCGTTCATGATGGAGAAAACAAACTTTGATTCCATACCGGATCAGACTTCGCCCGGGTTAACAAGGTCTGCGCTAGGCACTGATGTTTCGGGGTGTTCTAGTGAAAAATGGCTACTGAAACGCAAGCAAAAACTCGGAGGAGATGGACTAGAGAGGAAACATACAAATCATGGTCTCTTACTATCAAAGCCAAGAGGATATAGAAACAGAATGATGTATGAACTCTGGCTCAAACACAGATTATATAATCAGTGAACAGCGGCTCCTGGACCGGAAGAGAGCGATACTAGGCTTCTTACAGTCCTAGAAATACAGGAGATAGAACAGCAACAGTCGAATAGTACAACCCGATACACTGAAATTGAAGACAATGAAAATTCCACAGCCTAACAACAGTCAATTCCAGTTGACAACCACGATGGGGAAATTCCATGCGACTTCACTGAAGAACAACAACGCTTGTTTGAAGACATAAAAGGTTTCATGGACAAAAATAAGTCACATGTAGGCAGAACCCCAACAAGAAGTCTGCAAAACATCAAAGCTCTAAGACAGCAATTCAGAATGCAAATGAAGTACTAGAACGTATCCCCACAAAAGATATCAAAGAAACCAACAGTATACACCACCGCAAAGATAATTGAAAGACATATAGGGCCAGATACAGTACAAACACAGAAGCCATAGGTACCACCATGGAAAAAAGAATATTAAGACTGCAAGATGCAAAGCAAAGACTTCAAGGACTTAGTCACTGTATAAAGAGATACACTGCAAGAGGTCAGCAATTCCAACAGAACAAAATATTCCGAACTGACCCTGGAAGACTATACCAAGAATTTAAAGGAAATTCCAGAACAGAACAACAAATACCAAACATTCTGGATACCAAGAACCTCTGAGAAAACATTTGGAGCAATCCAAATACGCATATCACCTCAGCCAAATGGATTCAGGAACTGAAAGATGATCATAAAGAGACACTTGAACAATTCGCCGTCACAATCAGTGAGAAAGACATCAAGAAGAAGGTACGAAAGATGGCAACCTGGAAAGCCCCAGGTCTAGACCAAGTACAAATATTCTGGTTGAAACATCTTACCTTCTTACATGGTTGACTAGCTGAACAACTGCAAGACATATTAAACAAACCAGGAACTCTACCAGCTGGGATGGTAAAGGGAAAACTAGTCTGATTATGAATGATCAACAGGCACAACGCCAAACAACTCTCGTCCAATAACATGCCTAACAACCACCTGGAAGAGACTATCAGGCATTATAGCTGACAAAATCATGACTCACCTTGAAACAAACAACTTCTAACCAAAGAACAAAAGGGTGCTATACCAGGCAGCAGAGGAACAAAGGATCAACAGGCAATTGATAAGACAATAGTTACTGACAGCAAGAAACGAAGAACAAATCTTGCAATGGCATGGATTGACTATCAAAAGGACTATGACTCAGTCCACATTCATGGATAATTGAAACATTAAAATTGTACAAAGTAGCGCCATCAATACAGAACCAAATTCAGGAGCCAATGAAAAACTGGAAAACCACCCTCACATGCAACAACACAAATATTGCAGACATAACAATAAATTGTGGAATCTTCCAAGGTGATTCCCTATTGTTCTGCATTGCCCTAAATCCTCAGTCAAGTGATCCAGAAAACAGGATTAGGATACAAAATGAAAGCAGGACAGGTTATCAGCCATTTACTGTACATGGACGATCTCAAGATGTGCGGTAAAAATAAATGTGACATCACGTCACTGAGCAATACTGTCAAGATCTGCAGTGAGGACATCAACATGAAATCCAGCCTTGAGAAATGTGGAAGAATTGTCATCCAGAAAGGCAAGGTCAAAACAACAGAGGGCCTACAATTCGACATCGGAAAAATCAACGATGTTTCAATGGAAAAGGGATATAAATACCTTGGGATACTACAGCATCAAGAAAATATGCAAAAAGAAGTGAAGTCCAAAGTTAAGAGAGAGAGAAAGAGTATCAAAAACGGGTTAGACAAGTCCTGAAGTCCAAGCTAAATGGGGAAACAAAATACAAGCCCTTAATGCATACGTAATATCTATAGTAAGCTACACTGGAGGTATCATAGATTGGACAGAAAATGAAATAAATGAACTGGACAGAAAAACAAGGAAACTACTCACAATACATGAAGCCTTACATTCCAAAGCAGATTTTACAGGCGCTATGTATCTCAAAAAAATGGGGGCTGAGGTCTCAAGAAAATCAAAGATAATCATTGAAGGATAAGTCATTGGTCTTGTGGAATACATCTGGAATAACAACAAAGAAGCAGTAAAGATGAGTGGACTATTCCAGCCCCTAGAAACAGACAAAGAAACAAGGAAGAAAACAACGAAGCAAGAACTAGCACATACATGGAGCCAGAAACCTCTGCATGGCCAGTATGTAGGTCGCTGTAGAGATGAAGGAAAGGCCATTAACCGGATACGAGACGCTCATATTTGGTCACTTCCGTTTCGTATTATGACGTAGTGTTAATCCGCTAGATGACCCAGAGTCCATTCATATATACTCCTCATGAACTAAATTCCTCAGACGCACACGCTTTCACAGTATCCGCAACCAAGGGCAGATAATTGCGTCCATGTTGACCGCGTACGAATAGTACGAAGTGGTAAATATAAGTTGTCTTCTCTAAATTATTGTATTTCTCATTTGTAGAATGCTATGTAAAATATTTATGTGATTGTGGTAATTATAAGTTGGCTTCTCTAAATTATTGTATTTCTCATTTGTAGAATGCTATGTAAAATATTTATGTGATTGTTCAATAATTGTGTGATTAATGTATTTTTGTCAAGGAAGCTAAGTGGCGTTAGCGATTGATTGTATTTTTGTAGAAATGGTCGAGATAACATAAGCATGTGTATTGCTATGTTCACGCTTGTTAGAGATAACATAAGCATGTGTATTGCTATGTTCACGCTTGTTAAGCCATTTGTAGCCGGTAAGCACTAACAGAGAGATAGATGATTGTTTGATAAGCATTGTTGAACCGCTTGCTAACTATATTATATTGAGAAACTATATAATTGTCATGGAAATAATTTTTATCCATTTGTAAATATTTTATTGACGTGAATTGTTAAGTTAGAGTTTAGCTAACTATTAGAGATTGGTAAAGAATAAAGACATCATTATGTTCATCTTTAACTGTAAATAGAATGGTTTTAACTAAAATATAATTTATTCATATATTTAGTGGCATATTTGCAAATGTACATTACAGTTCTGTATGCAATTTAAATAAGATAATAGAAAATGTGTCAACTAGGGACCTAACAGGGACCTAAAAGAGACACCTAAAAGACAATAGCGAAGACAACACGGACCTGAAAGTCAATGGCGAAGACAACATGGATCTTTAACACAATGAAATGAAAGACAACATGTGTTTGAAGATATTGGCACATTCAACAGGGAAATATAATTAAATAGAAAATACATCAGATGGTTGAAATACAAAGCAAAGACAACAGGGAACTGAAAGAAACCAGCTGTAACAAGGGGACGAGAATGAATCTGAAACAGTAAATATAAAACAGAAAGTTTGCAGTCCACACTAGATATTAATTTCATTATAAAATTAAGTAGACATGATTGTGACAGTGATTAGCACATAGCTAGTTGACATCACTCTGACAGTGGTTAGCACATAACTACTAGTTATCAATCTGTGAGTGGTTATCACTCTAACAGTGGTTAGCACATAACTACTAGTTATCAATCTGTGAGTGGTTATCACTCTAACAGTGGTTAGCACATAACTACTAGTTATCAATATGTGAGTGGTTAGCATATAGCTACTCCGCATAAACCAAGCTTTAGCTCGGTACTACTTCCTGAATTCTCACTAGCCTGAACCAGAGTCACGTGACTAAGTGCATTTTAAATCTCTAGTAGAGACCACCTGAACATAAAGTGAAGTTACAATATAAGAAAGCAGACGATAACCAAACGAAGTAAAATTTCCACCTGGTTTCGCGCACGCACAGACGCACGAGTCTAGGTGAAGGTATCTTCCTTCACTACAAACAAACAAACAAACAAACAAAACGTAAGTTTAATACCCATTCTGTGACATCACGTACACGGAATAGAGCACATGATTGCAGTTACCTGGTTCAAAGCGTCCCAGAAGTCCTTGGGCTCAGCAGCTCCAAACTGCGATCGATTAAGGTAGATCTGCAAAAATAAAATAGAAAAATATATTCTTAAAATATAAGAGAAACAAACGTAACCACAATAAAAATTAAAAAACATCTTGCACAATATTAAATAAGTGCTCATATTAAAAGAGACACACACACAAAATCCACCAGAAAACAAACAAGCAACCCCCTGAAAAGATCCAAACACGAAAAATACAGCAAATGCAGTAAACAAAACAAACACATAAACCAATCCACACGCAATAACAAACCAAACACACTATAACGAGCCGTACAAACATTCAGCATATAACAAAGAAAGAAAAGAACATAATAAATATTCAAATCAAACCAAACATACACACTCTCGAACACGAAAACAAACGCACAAATAATATTATTAAATTTTATTTTCATTGGCAATTATCATAGAAAATGAATTTATACTGATCAATGAAACCCCAAGGCCTAGTTGAAATCTGACATTTCATATTTAAACAAACAACATAAATCATTATTAAATTAAATGTGAAATATTGTTGAATCACTGCTATCATAATAGCCAGTGTTGACGTGCTGACAACAATGCTAGTACAATAACCAGTGTTGATGTATTACTATTATCATCACCAGTGGTGATATCTTGAGGACGATAGTGCTATCATAATCACCAGTGTTCATATGCTGAGTATAATACCACTATATTAATGACACGTATTCGTGTGTTCAGACAACGGTGCTATCACAATCACAAATTTTGATATGCTGAGGACAACTCCAAGTCTTTCACAATCACCAGTACCGATATGTTGAGGACAACAGTACTATCACAATCACCAATGTTAATAATGTTAATATGTTGAGTACAAAGTTATTATCTCGGTCACTAAACTTATAATCAGCAAGCTTAATACTCACGTTACATACATACTCACGTTACATATATACTCACGTTACATATATACTCACGTTTGATGCCTCCAAAAATTTGTCTTCACCCATGATGAAGTGTATCATGCGGATAATGAATGATCCCTACAAAAATATCCATCAGTAAAATTTTAATAATTAAATGCCAAAAACATTTGCGTTCATGTCTGTCAGTGTTCGGTAACGCAATCGATTAAGAATACTTTAAGAAACAGTTTGAGAAGAAAACTAAACCTGCCTAGAATTGTGGGGATTCCATTTTAATTGTCGATAATTTGATTCTTAAATAAATCACCAAGTAAAACTCGCAAGAGAATAGCGCACACGAAGTGGAAATAATTAACAGCTTTAATATTGAATTTAAATAATCTACAGTACAAAGAATTAGAAATGTCATTATATCATTAAATTGTCATTATATCATTAAATTGTCATTATATCATTAAAATGTCATTATATCATTAAATTGTCATTATATCATTAAAATGTCATTATATCATTAAAATGTCATTATATCATTAAATTGTCATTATATCATTAAAATGTCATTATATCATTAACTATAGGGCAATAATAATACAACCAAGAAACTTTCTCGGTAACTTCAATTTTAGGTCCACAGATAAGAGATATAATGAGACGATTTTTCTCAGTTTACCTCGGGATAAAGAAAACAAAAGTTTCTGAGATAATTTTATTTCAAGGTCTACAGGAAAGCACAGTTCTCAGACCATTTATAAACAAAATTGAAAAGAAAGATTGAACTTTTTTAGAGAACTTTATTTATATGCACATTTAATAAATTGAGAAATGTCCTCTACCATTTTCCTTTTCCTGTCTTCAGTAACAACAAGTTGCCTGAAACTACGATGTCTATACGTTTGCAGTAAAGAACTTGAAACTTTAACGGACAAACTCATCGTAGTAAAACAAAAACTTCTAACAACTTCATTTATATATCTTAAGTAAACTGTGATTATGCAACTTTATTTATAATCTCCAGGAATGATCTAGAGACTTTCTTAGACATTTTTGTAGGTCTGCAGTGAAGAACTAGGATACCATTCTACAATATTTTTAGGTCTGCAGTGAAGAACTAGGACACCACTCTATAATATTTTTAGGTTTGCAGTGAAGAACTAGGACACCATTCTACAATAATTTTAGGTCTGCAATGAAGAACTAGGACACCATTCTACAATATTTTTAGGTCTGCAGTGAAGAACTATGACACCATTGTACACTATTTTTAGGTCTGCAGTGAAGAACTAGGACACCATTCTACAATATTTTTTGGTCTGCAATGAAGAACATTCTACAATATTTTTAGGTCTGCTGTGAAGAACTATGACACCATTCTACAATATTTTTAGGTCTGCAGTGAAGAACTAGGACACCATTCTACAATATTTTTAGGTCTGCTGTGAAGAACTAGGACACCATTCTACAATATCTTTAAGTCTGCAGTGAAATGGTTTCATGGAAATATTGATGTGAAGTAATTCTATTTCATTGTATTTATTATGTGTATATTTTATTGTTGATTTAATAAATGTATCGTTATATTTACTGACTTTCTTACACATATTGATAATCGTATGTTGGAGAAGAAAGTGGCTGGATGGGAGCTCGCTAAATGAAGGATTTATCTTCTCCTTTAGTAGGGAGTTTTCCACCTACAGAATATTGTGTGACGTAAATGTTGTCGTAATTTTATATAAGAATATTGTGTGACGTAAATGTTGTCGTAATTTTATATAAGAGAGAAAACGTTTACAGCGCCTACGTGTCTGCCAAGTGAGAGAGATGAGTGGTGTCTGCTGGAGAATTATTAATAATATAAATTAAGATTATCATCACCTCTAATTAGTTATGAATGATTAATTAATAAATAATAATCATAATCATGAACAAAGTAGCGTTGGCGTCACATAACCTGGATATGCTCTGTCCAGGGATGAGTTCAAATTTGTTCAAAATTGTTAAACTACTTGTCATTGTTTTGAAATTAGTAAATGTGGAAAAGAAGTGCTGAAAATTAGTTGAGCTTACAACTTTATGGGAAAGCCAAGACTAAGACAGAGCTAGAAAGAAATACATTTTACTATTGGAAAAGACATTTAGAAAGCAGTCTTATGCATTATTTTATAACACTATCTAGATCTGTCTTGCTTTCTCTATCCTTATTTCTTTATTGAAATTTTAAAAAACCTTTTGAATTATAATTATGGATTGCATAATGTATAATTGTATAGATACATGTTTTACAATAGTTTCCTTGTATGGAGACTATGTTGTTTACATTGACTGTGCATTTGAAGTAACTGATTTAAAGTTAACTTCCTGCTTGAGTGTATGTGATATAAAATCAGTCAGATAGGTCGCCAGTCAGCTAGCTCACGTGACTGTGGTAGAGGTATTTTGTGATTTATAAAAATAAATTACGAAGAAGAAGAAGAAGAAGAAGACCGTGATGGATAGAAGAGGGAAAGGTGGCAGCAATCTAAAGAGTATGTAAAGAACTATTTAGAAATTAAAAAAAGAAAGACAAATGTGAAAGAAGAAGAACTCGAAATAAAAAAAGAAAGATATGGAAATGAAAGATAAACGTGAAAATGAAAGATTACAGATTGAATTTAAAGATAGCGAGAAAAGATTGGAGATTGAAAGAGAAGTAGAGTTTGCCAAATTAGACGCTGAGGATAAAAGAAACAGAGAGCCTGGCCTAATTCAACTGGAGATGAATTAAGATGGTCTAAAGATAAGTGAGAATATGTCTGACGTTCAGGAAGCCAGTACAACATTTTGTTTCTGTTCTTTTAACATTTAACAGTTTAATTTTTAACAGTTTACTATATTTTAACAAACAAGAGGAAAATATTGAGGATATTGAGTTTTGAACAGTGTGCCATAAGATTAGGTCTACCAGATTATTTATGGTTCTCCAAGTTAGTGACAGGTATGAAAGGGCAGTATAGTCTTTGATAGGCTCCTAGAGAAGGCTGTGATGTATGAGACCTACAAGGCCAAAGTGTAATTGTACGTGAGAGTGACGAGTGAGACATAGAGATGTAGGTTTCTCTAGTTTAAGAGAACAGACTGATACCTTTTTACATGCAGCTAGTAAGCACAGCACGTCCTGACCAGATGGTTAGAACTAGATTAAGTAGAGATTAGCAATGTGAAAAATGTTAGGGAACACTTTGTGATTGAAAAGTTACATATATCATGTCCACCAGCACTTTTGTCATTCTTTAGGGTTATGTTTTGCAAGTCACGGATTTAATAAAAAAAAATGCTCTGTTGAATAGCATGAGGGGTTCGCTGGAAGGAAATAAGCTGTAATTTTGGATCAATCTGGGTTTAATAATTAGGTACACTTACCCTACTGTTTTAGAAGTACACATATATACTCACAAGTACAACTTAATACAACTGTGCGAACATATGAATATGGACATATATATACAGTTTAATGTAGTTTTGCCCACAAACCCACAAATAATTACATATATACAATTTAATGCAGTGTTGCCCACATAACCACAAATAATTACATATATACAATTTAATGCAGTTTTGTCCAAATAACCACAAATAATTAATGTACATCTACAAACCTTTAAGTAGGAGATGGGGTCGAATATTTCGTAGATCTCATTTCTCGTTGCCACATCAGCAGTCAAAGGGTGAGATGAAGCCACGGAATCGATTATTAGTGTAAGATATAATATTTTACCAACATTCAAATCTACCTGAATGTTTTGAATAGATTAAAAACAATATTTTTTCTAAATAGAAACAAAATAGAAATAAACAGTTTCTAAACAACACATAAAACGCGATAAACAACTAGGTAACATTCCATCATAATTAACATATCTATCTATCTATCTATCTATCTATCTATCTATCTATCTATCTATCTATCTATCTATCTATCTATCTATCTATCTATCTATCTATCTATCTATCTATCTATCTATCTATCTATCTATCTATCTATCTATCTATCTATCTATCTATCTATCTATCTACCTATCTATCTATCTACCTATCTACCTATCCATGAGTGTGGTGTGTGTGTGTGTGTGTGTGCGTGTGTGTGTGTGCGTGTGTGTGTGTGTGTGTGTGTGTGTGTGTGTGTGTGCGTGTGTGTGTGTATGTATGTGTGCGCGCCTGTTTATTCAGATTAATATTCAGCTTGTACTATGTTGCAAGTCTGTTATACTCATCAGTCTCTCTTGTACTGTGTGGCCGGACTCAGCATGAAAAAATATTTTACGAGCTCAGTCTGTTGGTCACTCACTGTACAATACTCACAACGATTTATAACTGTTCATTCTATCCGATAAACAACTTTTATTTCGTGCTCAACGTACGTCGCCATCTTTTTCCAGCACACGATTGGAGTCCTTTTCCTCTTTTCACGAACTTTGTCATAAACTCCCACATTGTCATAAACTCCCACTTTGTCATACACTCCCACTTTGTCATACACTCCCACTTTGTCAGTATATTTTGAATATTCGTGTCCTGTACTTTGTCATAAACTCCCACATTGTCAGTATATTTTGAATATTCGTGTCCTGTACTTTGTCATAAACTCCCACATTGTCAGTATATTTTGAATATTCGTATCCTGTACTTTGTCATAAACTCCCACATTGTCAGTATATTTTGAATATTCCTATCCTGTACTTTGTCATACACTCCCACATTGTCAGTATATTTTGAATATTCCTATCCTGTACTTTGTCATACACTCCCATATTGTCAGTGTATTTTGAATATTCGTGCCCTGTACTTTGTCATACACTCCCATATTGTCAGTATATTTTGAATATTCGTATCCTGTACTTTGTCATACACTCCCATATTGTCAGTATATTTTGAATATTCGTATCCTGTACTTTGTCATAAACTCCCACATTGTCAGTATATTTTGAATATTCGTATCCTGTACTTTGTCATAAACTCCCACATTGTCAGTATATTTTGAATATTCGTATCCTGTACTTTGTCATAAACTCCCACATTGTCAGTATATTTTGAATATTCGTATCCTGTACTTTGTCATACACTCCCATATTGTCAGTATATTTTGAATATTCGTGTCCTGTACTTTGTCATACACTCCCACATTGTCAATATTTGTGTCCAGTACTTTGTCATACACTCCCACATTGTCAATATTTGTGTCCAGTAATATTTTTTAATGCTAAAATGCACAGCGCACAAGTGCCATTTACTAAATGTCACACTTCAACTCGTATCTGCACAAACAAATCAACTGTACCGCACGCCAGGCTGGAAGAATTTCCTGCATGCACTGGAACCCCCAAAATGTTGCGAAGGCTTCCTTGAGCCACAGAAAGTTCCAATATTTCGGGGTCACGAGGTTCCCAAACCACTGCAGGAAAGCAAGATATCAGATTTACAAGAATCGTGTTTGTGCGTGTGTGTGTGTGTGTGTGTGTGTGTGTGTGTGTGTGTGTGTGTGTGTGTGTGAGTGTGTGTTTGTGAAGTAAAATTAATTTCTTTAAAAGAGCAAAATTCAAGCCATAAAGAAACAATATTGCCAAACTAAAATTAGTTACATTTGCTGATCAATGAACGCTTACATATTAAAAAGTCAGTATATTTAAATACAATTCAAGCGTTCTCCTTATAGAAAATCAACTAATTAAAATTTAAAAAAGGTTACGGTATCTTCCAGTTTAAAAAATGTCAAATCGAAACAAGCATGGAAAATGAAATATTCTTATTTGTTATAGTTTCACCTGACTATTTTAATTATAGAGTATTTGTTTCATTTCCAGATGACTATTTTAATTTTAATCCAGTATTTGCACTCAACTTTGAAACATTTCCCGGTGCCGGTTACCGTAAATGTAAAAATATGTTAGTAGGTCCCAGTTTCCAAATTTAATCTTATATATATTTTCATAAAGGAATAATATTCTTCTTTCCTGCTTCACTACATACCTCAGCATGCACTCTTTTCCTTTTTAGAAGACAAAACCCCTCCCACAGACCCATCCACTCCTACACACACACACACACACACACAAACACACACTCACACACACAAACACACACACACAAACACACACACACATACACACTACCATCCAAACCAAATACTTTTAATTATTTATATCAGAAATAAGTACGAATGCTCTTAACTCACCAAGTGGGTCTGTTCGTGAGCTAAATAATAAGTAATATCGCTTAGCGTGGTGACCGCCGATTTGTTAGGTGTAAACATTACATTCGTCTCGTTGTAGGTGACGAGTCCCCAGTTTTCCATACCGTAGACCCTCAAGTTAGGCACATGTATGTTGTCTGTGAAATAACATATGACAGTTGTATGCAACACTGATGTACCGAAGTCAAAGATCGTCATTTTGGCAATGCAATAGCATATGCAGTCTTAAACTAACAAAGTCAAGTCAACTATTACTATGTTGTCCCTGAAATAGAGCACAACTATAGTTTGTAGATATGAAGTAAAGAAGTCAGCTATTACTACGTTGTCCCTGATATAGAGCACAACTATAGTTTGTAGATATGAAGTAAAGAAGTCAGGCATTAATACTTTGTCTATGTGTGATACTTCTGGGCACCCTTCACCTATTTATGATTATTATTTATTAATTGATAACACATAACTAATTACATGTAATCGAGATTCTTAATTTATAGTTATTAATAATTCTCCCACAAGACCCAACATGTCTCTCACTTGGCGGTTTATAAGGGTATCGTAAAAATCTACTCTTTACACAGTAATAAGATAGGTGTTTTACTGTCGCATAATGTTTCTGTATGTGGATATGTCTTACTAGAGGAGTAATAAAAATCAGTCTTTTATTTAAATAGTCCTTATCCACCAATTATTACTCCAACTTAAGGGTTTAATATATGTACAAGAAGATTAATAAATTTAACAATATGATCACAATCAAGTATACAAAATATGAATATAATCAAAAGATTATTGACATTTACATCTCTTCACAACAATGTTTGATTAAACGTTAAACACTCGTTCAATTTATCTTAGCATAGACATTAACAGTCAAATTAACATATACTATCAAGTTCATAGATATAATTCATCATAGAAATGAGAGTGGAGTTTATAATTATAGTCATTGTATATAATCTTTCAATCATTGCAAGTGTCACTAGCATTTGTTCACAATCACATGGTTTGCAGCAAGTCACTGCCTTTCTTATTTGATGACGGCCCAACGTACCCGTTTTAGGTACGTTAGAGATCTGTTCCAGAATCTTTGATACAAAGCACATCGTAGACAATGTTCCAGAACTTTGTGTGCGCTATCAAAGCACTTCACGAGGAGTGTTCCAGAACTTTGGATGCGCTATCAAAGCACTTCACGAGGAGTGTTCCAGAACTTTGGATGCGCTATCAAAGCACTTCACGAGGAGTGTTCCAGAACTTTGGATGTGCTATCAAAGCACTTCACGAGGAGTGTTCCAGAACTTTGGATGCGCTATCAAAGCACTTCACGAGGAGTGTTCCAGAACTTTCATGTGCACTCCTCAAGCACTCCACGGGGAATGTTCAAAATAATCTTCGTGAATTCTCGAGACCAAACTTAAACCTCAATTTTCGTAGTATTGTCTCTCGAACGGAATTCACAAGAATCAACTTACAGCAACACCTTTTTTTCTGACACGTTCGACCAGTGATGGATACACGCACCACGTGATCCAGTAGAGTACAGTAGTCACTGCAGTCTGGATACACACACCACGTGATCCAGTAGAGTACAGTATTCACTGCAGTCTGGATACACGCACCACGTGATCCAGTAGAGTACAGTAGTCACTGCAGTCTGAAGCATTTACAAGGTTACAAAACCACCAAAAGGAAAAAGAGGCGATCCTTTCTGCAAAAGTCAGTTTAAGGGCAGCGCTAAATTTAAGGTATATTCCATCTCTAAACCCCTTTCTCGCTTACATACATTCTCAACTTACATATCCTGCAATGATTTTCGTTAGCCACATACACATATGACAAGATTAATGTACAACGTAAACAGATTAGGGAACATAGAATGTATGATTCAATTGCATAAGCATTCTTGAATACAAATCACAGATCAATAGTAGCAAACATATTCAAAATATTTCTAAGTTGATTCTTTCTTTATCAGTCAATTAACTTACCATTGGCTAACGATCGCCTTTATGACTGGACTGGAGCAATGTCAAAATCAAAGTGATTAGAATAATGGACTTTTTCAACAAAGTAACTTTGGGTCTATCCCCATTGGATGAAATTGTTATGAACAAGTGTGAGACTATTGGTCAGAACTACTCATCCGCTTTGAACTGGTTTGAATGAACTGGTTTGAATTGCATCAGAAAGTTCTAGCATATTCTCCACTTGAGGTGTTTACTCCAAATCTGGTACTTACAAAAAATATCATCATATGGAGTGCCCAAGGTCGGGTCACGTTAACATTGGCAACAAATGTCGGCAGCCACGAAAACACATTGGTAAGCAATCTAGTTTGATATGTATGAATGGACTTAGAATGATTTTGGTGTTAAATTATTGTTCAAGCATTTTGTTTGATATATGTTAGAATTTTCTGTTCAATTGATATGTTACAACTTTCTATTTGATTCATTAATATGCATAGTTCATGTTAGAAATAACGTATTGATGAATGAAAGATGTAAGGGGCTAAACAAATTTCTTGCAGATAAAATGTTAGTTGAATGATTGATGAGAGAACGAAGGAGGATAAGGGAATTAGGAATCGTATCTAAGGACTATGTCTCAAAGACAACCTTGAAGTCCAAGGCTCGAGTTCAAGACTTCAGTTGATAGACTGGTTCAATTCTTAAGGGCCCAGTCTTCAGACTTCAATCTTCGTCCGGTCATTCTGCTACAGCTACGTGTAGCTGAGAAGCTATCTCCGATCCGGTCTGTGCAGCGAAAGTCCGAAGACGCGTGTACGTCTTCGGGAGGTTTCGATAAATTGCAGACCACGATCAACCAAGGAATCCCAGGGTAGTGTGAGAAACTGACTATGACTGCCATTGCTACTCCCAGTGTGCTCAAATGGTCATGGAACAAGAGGAACAGGAAATCAGCATTCCATTGACAACACGTCGTCATATCTTATCTATGACGCTGTATCTATGACTCAGATCTAGCAATTAGTCAATTAGCTCTAGTTCCTCTTATTTCTCTAAGACGCTGTATCTACGACTCAGATCTAGCAATTAGTCTATTAGCTCTAGTTCCTCTTATTTCTCTAAGACGCTGTATCTACGACTCAGATCTAGCAATTAGTCTATTAGCTCTAGTTCCTCTTATTTCTCTAAGACGCTGTATCTATGACTCAGATCTAGCAATTAGTCTATTAGCTCTAGTTCCTCTTATTTCTCGATCATATGTGAAAATCGTAACTCTGATTAGAGATTGTTCCTCAGGCAGACATTTGTAGAATACTGACAATCTAGATTAGAATATCAGATGTCGGACATTTAAATACGTGAACTGTTTTCTAAACTTATTTTGTATTTGTTGTGATAGATATTATTTTATAATAAATCTTTATTTTACGTTATACGTTTCTTACGCGTGCATTGACGCATGTCTGGAGTAGTTAGTGGGTGGATGGGGGTTCGGGAGCTATAATATTGAATGAAAGTTAATCAATGTTGATATTTTAGATTACTCCTTAAGTAAGAAGTTCCACTTGCGAATAGAAGTTATGTATCGGTGGTGTGTAAGCTTATAGTGGTATGTGAATAGGAAATTCATATTAGGAAACGAATCTTAAATTTAATCACTGATAAGCGATTATGGTTAATAATAATAATAAACTAATTCATAAATAACAACGTATAATTAGTATTAACGGACCAGGCGCATCACAATCGGTATTACCACCAACATCACTACTACCTCCACCACCATTATCACTACTAACTTCAGTACCACTACTACAACAACTGCCACCATTACTACCCCTACTGTTACTTTTAATACCACTACTACAACAAATGCCACCATTACTACCACTACTGTTACTTTTAATACCACTACTACTGTTACTTTTACTACCACTACTGTTACTTTTAATACCACTACTGTTACTTTTAATACCACTACTACAACAAATGCCACCATTACTACCCCTACTGTTACTTTTAATACCACTACTACAACAAATGCCACCATTACTACCACTACTGTTACTTTTAATACCACTACTACTGTTACTTTTACTACCACTACTGTTACTTTTAATACCACTACTACTGTTACTTTTACTACCACTACTGTTACTTTTACTACCACTACTACAAATTAAAAACTAAATGTAGCTTCTCACTCTCGGTAACTCACCCATCTTGGGAATGACGGTGCTATAGTTGGGACTGAACTTTGTGTCCAAGTACTGGAAGATCTTCACGCCAAATTCGTGAGCTTTGTTTGAATTCTGGATTGCATTGCCTCTGGACCACGTGCGGTACTAGAAACATTGTTGAACAATCTTCATCAGTGTTAAGTCACATAACATTCTTCATCAGTGTTAAGTCACATAATATTCTTCATCAGTGTTAAGTCACATAACATTCTTCATCAGTGTTAAGACACATAACATTCTTCATCAGTGTTAAGACACATAACATTCTTCATCAATGTTAAGACATAACAATTTTTTCCAGTGTCAAGAACAATCTTCATCAGTGTCATAAAATGTAACAATCTTCAAGACATTTTCAGGAATTTTCATCAATGTCAAGACACAATACATGCAAGTAGCCTTCACAGCCAGAGCGAATCTTCTAAAAAACGTAAATATAATTTTGCAATTTAATATTTGCTAAAGTTAAAAAATAATCAAAGTATTTTGTGGCAATATGAAACCATTAATGCATTCATTATTTCTCGTGTGCTTATTATGAGTCAATGTGTTAAAATCAATTTGGATGCGCATGTACGTACAAATTTGTGTTTGAGAGAGAGAGAGAGAAAGAGAGAGAGAGGGAGAGAGAGAGGGAGAGAGAGAGAGGGAGAGGGAGAGGGAGGGATTTAAATAGGTACTCCTATGGAAATATTTACACATGTCACATTTCTTTCATCAGTGTTTCAAAGCCGTTCATCTTTTCCTGCTGTCTTCCATGATTATCACTTCTCATGTGTGACGCAATTTCAAGGAGGTAAACTGCATCATTGGCCATCTGTCCAGAATAAAGCGTTTCTCTGGAGAAGATTTTCACTGGCCAGTTTATGAAAATTGTACTCTGGACTCTGGACCACTGACAGAGGTTTTGTCTGATGGTTCCCGCAAATGAGCTCCAGTTAAAGTCGACCTACGCCTTACGTAAGAGTGGGGCAGTCCTGATTCGAGACTCAAAAGTGTATCTACTCTGAAATTTTAATTTCTTTTAACCCGTTCAGCGTCACGCTAAACGATAATTGAATGGATCATTCAGCTAAAAAATTCAAACCAACTGTACTAATTAATGGATTTTTACATTTTAAATTACGCCAAGATAATGAGATGTGTGAATACTAAACTATATAGCAACTGTGTAGCTTAAAAACACATTTGATCCGGCAGCACTCAGTGCGGGTGATGCTATTTTTTAATCGAAGTGGCACTGAAGCTTGACTCATATTCTCGTCCACATTTAAAAAACTCCTTAGCGGGAGGGGGGTATAAGGATTCATTAGGCAAATTATTGGGGAGGGGGATTCATTAGGCAAATTATTGGCCTATTGATACAGCTCATCGCACACTTAGCACGAGAAGAATTTAAAAGTGCATTATAAATATTCGTAATCAGCCTTTTCAAATTTCTAATATAAGATGCAAAGAACTCCATATAGACATTTCAATATCCAAATTTCCAACATTCGAGTTAGTAAAAATTCTCTTACAACACTACCCTTCATGTAGGTCATGTTTCTGTTCAGTTAATTAAGACGCGTTGCTTGTATTTCATTAACCAAATTTCCATCAATCGAGTTAAAAACATTCTTACATTACCCTTCATGTAGCTTATGTTTCTGTTCAGTTAATTAAGACACGTTGTTACTCGATTATGTATGTTCCTACAGGCTGTCTCTAGAAGATACATCAATTTTCTCTTTTTGTGGAATCTATGTTTACATTCACCTATTATCTGTCTCTACAGGCTGTGTCTCTAGAAGATACATCAATTTTCTCTTTTTGTGGAATCTATGTTTACATTCACCTATTATCTGTCTCTACAGGCTGTGTCTCTAGAAGATACATCAATTTTCTCTTTTTGTGGAATCTATGTTTACATTCACCTATTATCGGTCTCTACAGGCTGTGTCTCTAGAAGATACATCAATTTTCTCTTTTTGTGGAATCTATGTTTACATTCACCTATTATCGGTCTCTACAGGCTGTGTCTCTAGAAGATACATCAATTTTCTCTTTTTGTGGAATCTGTTTACATTCACCTATTATCGGTCTCTACAGGCTGTGTCTCTAGAAGATACATCAGTTTTCTCTTTTTGTGGAATCTATGTTTACATTCACCTATTATCGGTCTCTACAGGCTGTGTCTCTAGAAGATACATCAGTTTTCTCTTTTTGTGCAATCTATGTTTACATTCACCTATTATCTGTCTCTACAGGCTGTGTCTCTAGAAGATACATCAATTTTCTCTTTTTGTGGAATCTGTTTACATTCACCTATTATCTGTCTCTACAGGCTGTGTCTCTAGAAGATACATCAATTTTCTCTTTTTGTGGAATCTGTTTACATTCACCTATTATCGGTCTCTACAGACTGTAAGTTCATCCATTATTTATTTATGTCTCTACAGACTGTAAGTTCATCCATTATTTATTTATGTCTCTACAGACTGTAAGTTCATCCATTATTTATTTATGTCTCTACAGACTGTAAGTTCATCCATTATTTATTTATGTCTCTACAGATTGTAAGTTCATCCATTATTTATTTATGTCTCTACAGACTGTAAGTTCATCCATTATTTATTTATGTCTCTACAGACTGTAAGTTCATCCATTATTTATTTATGTCTCTACAGATTTTAAGTTCACCTATTATTTATATTTCTACAGCATGTAAGTTCATCCATTATTTGTAAGTCAGTAAATCCACCAATAATTTATATCTCCACAGACTATAAATCCACCAATAATTTATATCTCCAAAGAGTATAAATCCACCTATTATATATATATAAAGACGATAAATCCACCCATTTTATAGCTCTACAGACTGTACATTTACACGTTATTTATATCTGTAATCTCAAAATGTAAATGTGCTATAATTTATATATGTACATTATAAATGTATCTATTTATATATCTATAGTCTATAGTTTATGTTTTGAGGTCCCTCTTGTTTCGAAAACTACATGCTCTAAAATCATCATTTATTTATATCTCTATAGGCTGTAAATTCAACCATTGGTTCTAACTCTACAGTTTATAATTAGGTAGGTTTCTGCTTTCTCTTTTTCGCTACAGATTACAATTTACGTGTTACATTCACCGCGTTCTTTCTATCTCTACAGATTAAAATTTATATTTCGCATTAACCTATTTGTTTTATCTCCTCAGTATACTTGTTTTAAATTCTCTCCAATTAATCTTTTTAATCCTGTATAGGTTACATTCAATATAATTATCTTTCGACATTCATCCCCATTATTTTCTTTCTCATTGAATTTACCATTAACCTTCACGTACATTAATTTGTTATAGTTTTTAAAAAAATAAATTTTGTTTTTTTAAAACAAATTTTGTTTTATCATCAATCCATTAATTTGTTTCTCTGTTTCATTAATTCTGTTGTGTTAAAACAAATAATAAAAACCACACTGCTTGTTTTACCTTCACACCCCTGATATCTGTCTCGGTGGACGTAAAGTCACTAACAATAAACGCCATAAGGTATGTGGACATGTTAGGGGTCCGCTTGTAGATATCTTCCGTCCAGTTTCTGCAACATTTACATTGTGTGACATTTTCTACCAAACAGGTGTCATCTTAAACCAAACAGAGAAAATACTTACATGCCAGACAGTCTTCATCATTGCATACCAGAGTAAATCCTTACATGCCAGACTTTATCATCACAAAGCAAACAGAGTAAATCCTTACATGCCAGACTTTATCATCACAAAGCAAACAGAGTAAATCCTTACATGCCAGACTTTATTATCACAAAGCAAACAGAGCAAATCCTTACATGCCAGACTTCATCATCGCATGCCCAAATCAGTTTGAATCCTCACATGTCAAACAGGTCTCATCATCACATACCAAACAGCTCGAATCACATTGAAACAGACCGCAAATTCATCACCTTGCTAGTCACAAATTCAAAGCTCAATATCTCATGCTAAACAGGCAGAACCGTTTCAAGGCAACAGGAGCCATCTCGTCTTGTATTAAAGCGCATTGCCACTTGCAAAAAGCAAATGAAATGCTACCTATTGCTCAATAAAATGAATCTTCTTGCACAAACAGTTAATGTCTTTATCTTTATCAAGAAATTTTGCCACTCTTCACCCCTCTTCATTTGACATCTAAAATAATTGTTTTTTTTAAGAAAACGTTGCGCACCGAAGGCAATTTTTAATAAGATTGCATTAGCAGCTGAACTATTTTATACTTTTAGCAAGCTCAACAACAACACCGACAAATACAAGTATAAGAACATTTAGACTAACATAGCCGGTGACGTCATTTGGATCTAATCGTAGCAAATGGCTTCTAACCACAAGATCACTCTTCAATTTCCTGAAAATAATAATTGTAACAGAAGTACCTTTTCGAACTTTTTACCGATCGAATTAGCCAGTCGAAGAACGAAGATGTCAAACCATGAAGAGTTAACTCCCCACACACACACCCCGCACACACACACACACACACACACACACACACACACACACACACACACACACACACACACACACACACACACACCAACTAAACTAAGAAAATATAATTTATTGCAATGTTACTTAAACTATATGAGTGTTGTCTGTAACAGTGGCTAGATAAATGTGGGTACATCAGTCAGTCTTTTTGTGCGTGTGTGTGTGTGTATATGTGTGTGTGTGTGTGTGTGTGTGTGTGTGTGTGTGTGTGTGTGTGTGTGTGTGTGTGTGTGTGTGTGTGTGTGAGTGTGTGTGTGTGTGTGTGTGTGTGTGTGTGTGTGTGAATGCAATCATGATTTATGCCAACTGATATAAAAATAGCCAAAATGAATTTGTACCCATTTGAAGTACAGTTCAGACGCGGCATGCTGGAGAGCGTTGTATAATTGCGCCCAGCGTGAACACTTTTCCGAACGAGTGTGACGTCAAACGTGGCCTTAAGTGCCGGCTCATCGAAGCAAGGGAATGCCTTTCTGGCGTCCAGAGGAGAGAATTGACTGGCCACCAGGTACCTGCAACAATACCCCGATCCGTGCGGACCATTTAAAATCGATTTAACAGTTTTAACTTTATTAATTTTATTTCTAGGAGTTTAAACTTAAACCATATTTGGAAAGAGAAAAAGGGAAACTTATCTTTTTTAAGGCAACGTGTGTGTGTGTGTGTGTGTGTGTGTGTGTGTGTGTGTGTGTGTGCGCGCGTGCGTGTGTGTATGTATGTGTGTGTTTGTGTGTGTGTGTGTGTGTGAGATAGATAGATAGATAGATAGATAGAGAGAGAGAGAGAGAGAGAGAGAGAGAGAGAGAGAGAGAGAGAGAGAGAGAGAGAGAGAGAGAGAGAGAGATAATAAGGTGAGATAAGTAGAAGTACCGTACTTGTACGTGCAAAATTTACGAACCGTAACATTTTAATGTCACAACCGGACTTTTGTATAAACGTGTTTTGAAATAGAAAGTGACATTACTTCTTATCTACGGTGATAATATCTCTCATGGCCGATTGGTAGTAGAGCTTGTGTGGGAGTAAATTTGCCTCTCTCTATTTCCAAACTTAATAGTTATATATTTGTTGCTAATGATAACCTGACCAGTACTTAGGCACTGCTAATGATGGTATTATTTTTGTCAGTGTCAGAGTCGGAGTAAACTACTCAGGAAAAGAAAATAATAGAACTTGCTGATGAAACCCAAAAGCAGTTCCATCTGAATGAGTATTTTATTTTACTAATAGTCTCACACTTGTTCTTAATTTCATCCAATGGGGATGGACCAAAAGTTATTTTCTTGAAGAAAGTCCTATATCCTAATCACTTTGTTTTTGACATAACTCAAGTCCAGTCATAAAGGCGATTGTTAGCTAATGGTAAGTTAACTGACTAATAAAGAAAGAATGGACTTAGAAATATTTCATACATGTTTGCTATATTTCATATGTTGCATGTGTATCAGGCTAATGAATATCATTGCAGGATTTGTAAGCTAAGAATGTGTGGAAAGGAGAAAGGAGTTTAGAGATGCAAAATTGCCTGAAATTTAGCACTGCCTTAATCTGATTTTTGCAGGTCAAGGCGCATCTTTTTTCTCAAAGTCTTGAACCCGCTTCAGGTTACTTTGACAACTGTACTCTTCTTGATCACATTCGTGTGTGTGTCCACCATTGTCATCAAACATATCAGTAAACGTGTTGCTTTAAGTTGATTCCTGTGAATTCCATTCAAGAGCCAATAAAGCGCAAAATTGAGGTTTGATTTTTGTCTAGAAAAGTCGTGAAAGTTAAGTAGCACATAGAAGATTGTAGAACACTCCGCGTGAAGTGCTATGATAGCGCAAGCGAAGTTCTGGATGATTCTACATGGCTTTGTGAGCATGTCAAAGATTCTGGAACACTTGTGTAATGTGCCTAAAAGGGGTACATTGAACATCACCTAATAAAAATGAAAGTGACTTGCTGTAGACCACGTAATTGTGAACACGTGCCAGTGCCAGCTCCCATCATTGAAAATATTATATTGGCAATAAATATTTATCTCTCTCTATATATTAATTTGACTGCTGATGTCTATGCTAGGATGAAATGAACGATTGTCTAGCTTTAATCGAACATTGTTGTGAAATCATATAAATGTCAAAGCACTTTGATTATAAAGCACATGTTGTATATATGATTGTTGATTTAATAAGTTTATTGATCTTCTTACATATATTGATAACCATATGTTGGAAAGATAGTGGGTGGATGGGGGCTCGCTAAATATAGATTAAAGATGGATTTACCTTCTCCATTGATAAGAAGTTTTTCACCTACGGAAATAGTGTGCGACAGTACATTTCTTTAATGTCGTGGAAGAGAGAAAACGTTTACAACACCCGCATATCCGCCAAGTGAGAGAGTCGAGTGTTGTCTTCTGGAGAATTATTAATAACATAAATTAACATTCTCATCACTTGTAATTAGTTATGGATGATTAATTAATAATTAAGCATAACCAATAACTAGCGTTGCGTTGTGTCACAGAGCGTACCTGATGGCTTTCATATTGGCTAGTCTTATTTATGCATCTAAATTTGACGAGGAAAATGAGATTACTGGAGTGGAAAAATATACAGGTGTTTCTTAAATTTATGTTCACAGCATATACTATTCTTAAAAATATTTGAAACCCCAGTCTTTTAGTTGCTGCATCCTTTCTGTTGTTTCAAATAAACAAATTAAATACTTTAGAAATATGCAATCGTCATCATAGCCACAATTCAGTATTCTTGTCCAGTCGGCAATGGGTTAATTCCCTTTTTGTTAACATTGATAGTAAGTTTTTATAAATGGGTTAAGTCCCTTTTTGTTAACATTGATAGTAAGTTTTTATAAATGGGTTAAGTCCCTTTTTGTTAACATTGATAGTAAGCTTTTATAATGGTGTTGTGCGGCAACGCTGATAAGGTGACTTAGTTCAGTTGCTAGGCTGCACACGTGTATATATATCTTCCATGTTCCACCCGTATAATGACGTCAGTGGGGCCCAGTAATTCCAGAGTGTTACTAGTGAAAAAGAGCAGCAGCTAACTGACTTAAAACTATTAATAGCACACTATCACGACTCTATGTAGGAGAATATAGACAAGCAATCGAGTGAAAGCGTAGACAGTATTGACACTGGAGTGTACTTGCATACAATTCAATCCACCTACTCCACCTCTTCCGATCGTACACTACGATGTAATGCCTCAAATACCGGACTATGTGCTCCGTCTCTTCCCATCACGCACTGATAATGCCTCAAATTCCAGTGTATATGTTCCATCTCCTCCTATTGCACACTATAATAATGCCTCAAATACCAGTATATATGTTCCATCTCCTCCTATTGCACACTATAATAATGCTTCAAATACCATTATATATGTTTCATTTCCTTTTATTGCTAGCTATGATGGTGCCTGTAATACCAGTCTATGTGCTCCACACCTTTCCATCGCACCCTATATTAGTGCTTCCAATACTTGTCTACGTGTTCCACATGCTCACTATGATAATGCCTCCAATGCTAGTCTATAGGCTCCACCCTTCCCATTGCTCACTACGATAGTGCCTCCACTACCACTCTATAAAATCCACCATCTCTCATTTTGCTCACGGTCACACCTCTGTAACCTACTGTTTGATAAAATGGCGATAGAAAAAATCCAAAATGTGAAGTAACCAAATAGAAGAAAGACATCAGTCAAATTTGTACTCCCTTTCGATGAAATATACATCAAAGGTTCTCTCATGCATTACAGGATATCATAATGACACAATTTTATACACGATGTCTCAATTGATGAATGCAAACTTTTGCGAGGATAAGTGCTGTGAGATAATGCATGAAGAGGTAAACTTGTCAAAGGCCTGTTTGCAACATTTATATTTGAAATTCTACAAGCGCTTTTGGGAAAAAAAACAATTAAGTTAAATAACGTGTTTTGTGTGCTAGTGCGTTCATAGAATCAGTGTTTGTGATTGCAATATTTTTTTTTGGAAATTGTTATACCTGTATGTGTGTGTGTGTGTGTGTGTGTGTGTGTGTGTGTGTGTGTGTGTGTGTGTGTGTGTGATATTAGGTGATTATGTGTTGATGCATCTTGAAGACTTATAACTGTGTCTAAGTTCACCAGAGTAAATACATTTATCAGATAATGACAACAAAGATGATGGTACCGACTGCGATCAATAAGGATTTTAACGATCCACACAACAGTAAAATCACCCTTAAAAGCACGCCCCTCTACCACACAACAACAGGGGGAATAACTCACACAGTTTGAGTCTCATCCTGGTAGGAATCGACAAATAAACCTCTCCCGGATGTGCTAAAGACACCCTGGAAGTGGGCAAACCGAATCTGATAAACCTGGTTTGCCATAAGGGTCTTGGTCAAGTGGATGTGGAAGAACTCTGGCTCCTTCTCGTACGCCACGCCCACCACTGGAACGTCCTCGTTCGCGCCTTTTACCACAACGGTGACGTCAGAGAGAAGGATTTTCAGATCGTAGGCATGTAGCGTGACGACATCAGTGGGGCTCAGGCACGTGACGTCGATTGAAATGTTGCCTTCGAAGAAGAAAGATTTTGGGTCCTCGCTGTAAAAGTGGGGCTGTAAACGCAGTGTGTAATGTGACGGCACAACTTTCGATGGGAGCCTTTATTGAACACAGGATCAATAATAAAGAAAACAAGAGTAAATAAATGAGAAACATAAACGCGATATATGCAAACAACCATTCACACTCACTCATGCTCTTAATCAATCAACAGGTAGTCAAACAAAATAAATAAAATTAATACAAATAGAAATAAATACAAATTAAAGTGTAGTTATTTGGCTATATGCTTTCTTTCAAAATATTTCTTTATGATTTTACGCACAGGAAAAAAAATGTTAGTTTTTACATCGTAGTAATTTATTACTATCACTGATAGTGGCTTACTCTTTTATGTTTTATTATAATTGTTTAATTATGTGTTTTATTATAATTGCTTAATTATGTGTTTTATTATAATTGTTTAATTATGTGTTTTATTATAATTGTTTAATTATGTGTTTTATTATAATTGTTTAATTATGTGTTGATGTTTACAGGGAGACACATTATCCCAATCGCTGTATTTTTTATGATTATTTATTTTTGTTTTGCTGTTCGACATTCTATGTGACTGAAAATTCAAAGTCAAGTTTAACAAATGGCGGAATTAAGAGGAGATATGATGTTAAGATAACTATTGATATATCCATAAATTTGTGACAAATTGAATTTACTATTCTTGGGTATGCGGGTATCATGGCCATGCTTGGCCACATCTTTTAAACACCATTAGGTAAGGTCTGAAGACGCGGTGCATTTTCTGGCGAGAGGGCAACAAGTGACCTGCATGTGAAGTAGATGTGCACGTTTACTGTTTAGAGTTCTGGCATACTTCTAACAGAAGTCTCCAATTGGGTACGTACTCGCATTTACGATTAACTATAACATATAGCAGTACACGACTTGTTATCAAGCATGCGGGTATGTAGCGGTTAGCTGTTCTTCAGTATCAGAAATATGTTAGGGCTCTAAAGTGTTATATTAATGACACGAATTATTGATTGCGCATGCGTCCATGTAGACTGTTAGTAGTTCGGTCAATGTCTCTGTCGGAAGTCCTTGAGGACTCTAAGGTGTAATAAGGCATGATTTATTTATCACGACTGTTAGTATGGTGCCTGCTTAGTGGCTCATTAAGACTTCAATTAGAAGTACTTCACTTTTGTGCTTTAAAAAAAAACACATTTAACTTTTATTATGGAACATTTTCCCTTTGCTTCATCGTGCATTATAAGGTAGCAGATCTGTGTCCCATTTCATGCATGTTATGACCGAGCAGATCAGACTGTAAAGACTGATGTTGTTTATGACAGAGCAGTTCAGACTGTAAAGACTCTGCTTGATGTTGTTTATGACAGAGCAGTTCAGACTGTAAAGACTCTGCTTGATGTTGTTTATGACAGAGCAGTTCAGACTGTAAAGACTCTGCTTGATGTAGGTTATGACCGAGCAGATCAGACTGTAAAGACTCTGCTTATGTAGGTTATGTTAGGTGGCGGTAACATAGCTGATGTAGTCTGTAGAGTATAGCAGACGTGTATGACTGATTAAGATGCTCTGTATTCCTTAAACCCAGGAGACCCAAACTTAAGCCGTCATATAGTAATACACAAACATACACACATACACATTCTGTATATAATCCAGATATACATACACTTACTGATTAAAGCCCCAACTATTCTACATTTAATAATTAACATGACATGATGAAATATTTAAAATACTTTGTTATATAATATAGTGATATATGCGTGAATGAATGTGTGTGTGAGAGAGAAGAAATCTTTTAAAAAAATTGATAACTGAATAATACATTTGCAATATATATATTCTTATTTGCATGCACCTGTAATAAAAATATGATGCGACTATACATACCTGTACTTATCCCGTGGGTAAATGGACTTTGAAGGTGTGGTTAGTGTGGCCGAAATCGTAGTTGTGCTTTGTGTGGTCAAAGTCGGACATCTGCTGCCTGATAAAATGACACATATGCTTTTCTGTGTTTCAGCAATAATTTGGTGGCATTAAGATTGAAACAATTAAAGAAAAAGATTGTATAAAATTATACTAAACAGAAACCGTGACAGAGTAAATTTGCCTCTCCCTATTTTAAAAATTAAAATGTTATATAAATTGCTGATAAGACAATTCATAAGAGTAATGAATAAGACAATCCATAACACTAATGAATAAGGTAGTTCACATTAATAGTGAATAAAGTCATCCTGAAAAAAAACAATGAAAAATGCAATGTCATAATCATAATGATTAGGACTGAATAACATCAATGAGCAAAGATAATCCTAAAGCTAACAAACCCTTATTCAAATCTCAGTCGAGCCCCTGAACGCGTATAAATCACCAAAATACCGGCAGAGGGAACTAAACAGAATGGAAACAGAACTAAACGAAAGCTCCACGTTTGTGAAATAATTTGACTATAGACAATTAGGTTTCTTAAAAAAACAATCTAAGATAAAATATAAAATAAATTCATCAGAAAACTCACAAATGTTTGTTGCAGTGCTGCCGCCACCATCGATATATTTCTGACACATCTCGATGGCCTGAGGGCTACCTGGTGTCCACTCAGACTCAGTTTTGTTAGTAGCGCTGCATTTGACTGACTTGGGGGTGAGGAAGAAGACCAGTAATCCAACACCGATAATCAGCAAGATAACGACAAGGATTAAAAGAAAACTTTTCAATCGAGACAAGTAGCAGCCGGCATTATGACTGTTTTTTCTGGGCGAAGGGGTTGTCTCCTCTGTTAGGTCGCGTAACTCAAAGTTATAATTAGGCATGGCGGAAAGCCGAGACTGCAAGAGCGTATTTTCCATGCATCAAAGTGAGCAAATCAGAATTATTATTATTGCTGCTACTACCTCTGCTTCAACTACTACTATTATTACAACAACAACAATAACTACTAATACTACTATTAATAGTAATACTGCGACCCCACACATACACATCTAAAGAATAATAATGCAGTACGCATGCACACTTGTAACTCGAAATATTGGAAGATAGAAACGGATGCAAATGGTTACATGTGATTCCCCTTACTAATAGACTATTTACGCCAAACCAAGCCAATTTCTCCTGCTCTAAATTACTGCATGCGTAGTATACACATGCTTGAAACATGCTTGAAAGAGAGAGAGAGAGAGATAGAGAGAGAGATAGAGAGAGAGAGAGAGAGAGAGAGCGAGAGAGAGAGCGTATAATGTAAACATAAAGATAAACAAAGCAGAGAGAGAGAGAGAGAGAGAGAGAGAGAGAGACCCTATAATGTAAATAGAAAGATAAACAAAATTAAAGGGCGAATATATGAGTAAGTGTCAATACAGAAAGAATGATAAAAAGAAGAATAGAAAAGGAAGAGATTTAATGACGAATGTAAACAGGTCAAGGCGACCAAATACAAGTATGAATGCGAGCAGGCAGAAATTTATTTGTTCACATATAAATAACAATACACTTCTCATTCTTTTGCTTTAAAAATAGGACCCGCTGCATAATACAGCTGGTTTGAAGTCCTGGAAAATACGGCACATTTACTTTTTCATATTAATAATGTTACACGACTAACAGTGGGATTCGGGTATGAGAAAAAGAAAGGGGAAAGAGGGGGCTGCTTATGATTTAGCTTGAATAAATAGACAAAGGAAATTGAATACACATGATAAAGTACAGGCAGGATAGTCACAAAATAATGCGATAGTCATTTCCTCATTCTAGGACTTCAATGAAAATTTTGTAATGAGCAAATATCTTTTATAGACCGATGTCATCTACAGTGACTATAAAAGCTATGGACCACAAGGGAACAAACTAGGACCGATTCTAAAAAGAACAAACTAGGACCAATTCTAAAAAGAACAAACTAGGACCAATTCTAAAAAGAACAAACTAGGACGAATTCTAAAAAGAACAAACTAGGACCAATTCTAAAATGAACAAACTAGGACCAATTCTAAAAAGAACAAACTAGGACCAATTCTAAAAAAAACAAACTAGGACCAATTCTAAAAAGAACAAACTAGGACCAATTCTTAAAGGAACAAACTAGAACCAATTTTAGGGAGGAAACAACTAAAACTGGATTAAAAATAGAAAACTGGCATCAGCATTGGGACCAAATAATGGTCACAGCCAGTGAAAGTATTAACATTTGGAACACAAGGGCAAAGAGAGCCAGTCGGAGATGATTTTAGAAACATAGAGGAGAGAAGATAGTTGCGAATAACAGCTATATCTGCATTAAGATTCATATCACCACTACAACCACTACCATCACCACTACAACCACTATAATCACCACTACCATCACCACTACAACTACTATAATCACCACTACCATCACCACTACACCCACTACCATCACCACTACAACCACTACCATCACCACTACAACCACTACCATCACCACTACAACCACTACCATCACCACTACAACCACTATAATCACCACTACCATCACCACTACAACCACTACCATCACCACTACAACCACTATAATCACCACTACCATCACCACTACAACCACTATAATCACCACTACCATCACCACTACAACTACTATAATCACCACTACCATCACCACTACAACCACTACCATCACCACTACAACCACTATAATCACCACTACCATCACCACTACAACCACTACCATCACCACTACCATCACCACTACAACCACTACCATCACCACTACAACCACTACCATCACCACTACAACCACTACCATCACCACTACAACCACTATAATCACCACTACCATCACCACTACAACTACTATAATCACCACTACCATCACCACTACAACCACTACCATCACCACTACAACCACTACCATCACCACTACAACCACTACCATCACCACTACAACCACTACCATCACCACTACCATCAAAATAAATAATAATAATAATAGCAGGAGCAGTATCAACCGTTTAGTAGCAATAGTAGCTGTAGTAATAGTAGTAGTAGTAGCAGACAATTACAGAAGAATTAGCAAAGTTTTTATATATATATCTATATGTGTCTATCTATCTGTTCGTCTATCTATCTGTCTATATATATATATATGTCTGTCTGTATATCTATCTATATGTCTGTCTGTCTATCTGTCTGCCTATATGCTTGTCTGTCTATCTATATGTTTGTCTGTCTATCTATATGTTTGTCTGTCTATCTGTCTGTCTATCTATATGTCTATCTATATGTCTGTCTGTCCGTCCGTCCGTCCGAGTGCACGTTTGTATATAGGTATGAATGTGGTGGAGGTGACCTAAGTACATGTGACTGCGTCGGTGTGAACTTGAATGTGTATTTTGACTGACTGTAGATGTTTGTGTACGTGTGTGCGTGCGATGTGTATTGTATATCTTTTCTTTGCGACAATGCAATTAAAAAGAATACAGAATTTGAAAAAAAAATCGAACCTAGGCCAATATATTTACAAAGTAATGTCATATTCATAATGTTTCTTAAAATCGTATAGATTGTGAGTGGTCTTTTGTCTTGTTATGCCATCCGGTTAAAAGCTTAACAAGAAGGCTGAGTGGGTTTGATAATGTTCATAATTTTTATTCTTGTTCAAAGCCTAAACAAGGAGGCTGTGTAGGTTTGAAAATGCTGCATAATTTTTATTCCGGTTAAAAACATACACAAAAAGTCTGTGTGGGTTTGATAATGTTGGATACATTTTTTTCTGGTTAAAGACATAAACAAAAAGGCTGTGTGGATTTGATAATGTTGGATACATTTTATTCTGGTTAAAAACATACACAAGAAGTCTGTGTGGGTTTGATAATGTTGGATACATTTTATTCTGGTTAAAGACATAAACAAGAAGGCTGTGTGGATTTGATAATGTTGGATACATTTTATTCTGGTTAAAGACATAAACAAGAAGGCTGTGTGGATTTGATAATGTTGGATAAATTTCATTTGGGGGTCTACGCTCGCTCGGTTAAGTATTAAGTCTGCAATATTTATTAATAGAGCGTTACACATCGCTAGAATGATGTTACATAAAATGCTACATATTTATCGTTTGCACTCGAATCTGGTTCCATGAGATATGCCACAAAGAATTGTTTGTTCTCTCTCTTAATATTAAAATTAATAATATAGTCTGTTTTGTTTGTTCTCTCTCTTAATATTAAAATTAATAATATAGTCTGTTTTAATAAAATATACCGATTTGTTTTTGGCTATCATAAAAAATTGATAAGCGAAATGTTTTTTTTTGTTTCTACATTTCTCTGAAGACAAAGAAAGAATTAATAATCAAACTATAAACAAACGCAAAAATAAATAAATAACAAACCAGCAAATAGTCTTACCGTTTTGATTTCTTGCTATCCTCCCTTTAATCGATCTATTTCCGTCCTCGCAAGTAATTCATTCTAAACTGGAGTTCGTTTTCAGTCCCTTTATAGCGCATTGAAATTTTTTAAAAAATCACTCAGTGGCGGAGAATTACGTAGTGCTACTTTTGACTAATCATTTTATTCCTCACAGCTCACAATATATTTGTGAACGCGAAAGCGAAGCACTAGGTTGATTGATATTTTTTCTTTTTCTAAACACGTTCGAGATATACAGTGTTTGATGATTAAAAATTAAATAGATTTTGGTTTCATGCGCAGCAATAAAGTTTAAATATTCTTTGGACGATTTTGTCGAAAGTATGCATGATTGTGTTATATTTTAAAGGTGGTATTGTAGAAAGATATTTAAAGGCTAAATTGCTGTCCAACAAAACAGTTTAAAGTTTAAACGATAACCCAGTTTTAACTTTCTGAACACTACTCTAAACTACCTTTAGTTTACACTCTCGCGTATAATTATTGTAATTTACCGAAGTCATTTCCTGCGGCAAAAGAAGTATGTGTGATTGTTATTCGTATTTCTACTTGGTCAAAGGTCACTTTCGCTGTAAACAGCTCGCGGAAAGTTCAAAGGTTTCGAATAAGTTAATACTTCAAATATTACATAGACAGACTTAGAAAGATATTGTCTTCATTCTGTGCCCATGAGAAGAACAAACGTTAGAACATTTATCTTTTAATAATATGAAACTGTGTTGCAGAATTCCCACACCCCGCACGAATTCACGATAGTTAGCTTTAACTTTGTATTGACTTACTGTTTACTATTCTTAAGATTAAGACTTTTATTCGTTGTGCAGGGTACTGTAAGTGTTCTGCATTCATCTTGATAACTCACGTCGTCCTGTATGTGAATTTCAGAGGCGCTAAACTATGGGAAACTTTACTTCCGGTACAAAGTCGATAAGCTGCATATAAATTATACTTCTATGGCATATATAAAGCGTCTTTTAAACTATTTTTCCTTTTGTATTTCTACTGCTTATTTATTTACAATTCATTACAAATCATACATTTATTTATGATCATCGCGTTTGCTCATTACTAATCAGCCGAGTCCTTGAGAAGATTCTTCAGTGGAGTACGTTCGTTAGAAGTGATAGTGCTATAAATAGATTCAGACTTTCTGAGTTTCAGAAGTCGTGCTTACGAAATTTAATGTTCTGATGTACACATGTTTTAGGATAACAACCGTACGATTTGTTTCTGTTCACATTTCAGCAAAATCACTGCTATGACGTAATGAAAACAAATAGCAGACCACTGTACCTCAAGCAACAGGCATTGCTGTACACTGTGTTAAATATTTCAAAAAGTACTGTACACCTCAAGCGACAGGCTTTGCTGTACACTGTTAAATATTTCAAAAAGTACACTGCACCTCAAACGACAGGCATTGCTGTACACTATGTTAAATATTTCAAAAAGTACACTACACCTCAAGCGACAGGCTTTGCTGTACACTGTTAAATATTTCAAAAAGTACACTGCATCTCAAGCGACAGGCATTGCTGTACACTGTGTTAAATATTTCAAAAAGTACTGTACACCTCAAGCGACAGGCTTTGCTGTACACTGTTAAATACTTCAAAAAGTACACTGCACCTCAAACGACAGGCATTGCTGTACACTATGTTAAATATTTCAAAAAGTACACTACACCTCAAGCGACAGGCTTTGCTGTACACTGTTAAATATTTCAAAAAGTACACTGCACCTCAAACGACAGGCATTGCTGTACATTGTGTTAAATATTTCAAAAAGTACACTGCACCTCAAGCGACAGGCATTGCTGTACACTGTTAAATATTTCAAAAAGTACACTGCACCTCAAGCGACAGGCATTGCTGTACACTGTTAAATATTTCAAAAAGCACACTAGCACTCAGAGAGGAAAATTTATTCTATACTAGAGACTCCATGATAGTACTTTTTTCTTAAAAGAACAAAAACCCACCCGTATAAGAACATGGTAAAAAGGCTGTGTCTGTCAAATGCTAAAAAAAGGTGTCAGACGGAAATGTCTCAGTGTCCTGAAGAATACAATGACTAATGTTACAGAAGCAATTCGTGACGGCTTTAATGGGCGTTTACGGCCGGATTTAAAGAGCAACAACAAGTGTATACCCTCGTCAAATAAAATGGAATTATTATCATCGGTACTCTGTGAATAAATAGTGCACGAACCTGTTCTAAAGAAAGGAAGGTGATCATCATCATATCGTTGTCGTCGTCATTAGTATTGTCATCATTATCATCATTGTCATGATTACCGTCACCATCATTAATGCACACAAAACAGAGATCAAAATTCACAAGTACAATGTACAACGCAGTCAAATTAGTGAACATATAAAATATAATCAGGCTAATGAGAATTTTGCTGGATTTGTAAGACTGATATATGACCGCCATTGCTACTCCCACTGTGCTCAACAGGGAATCAGTATTTCATCAACTTCATAACTTCTCTACGACACTGTATCTATGACTCAGGTCACGCAATCTTTCCATATTAACACTGTATCTATGAATCAGGTCACGCAATCTTTCCATATTAACACTGTATCTAGGACTCAGGTCACGCAATAAACTAGGACTCAGGTCACGCAATCTTTCCATATTAACTCCAATTCCTGTTATTTCTCAATCATATGAAAAATCGTAACTCTGGTCAGAGATTGTACCTCAGGCAAACATTTGTAGAATATTGACAATCTAGATTAGAGTGTCAGATGTCGGACATTTAAATATGTGAACTGTTTTCTAAACTTATTTTCTATTTGTTGTAATAGATATTATTTTATAATAAATCTTTATTTTACATTATTCATTTCTTACATATGCATTTATGCATGTCTGGAGTAGTTAGTGGGTGGATGGGGGTTCGGGAGCTATTGTTTGAATGAAAGTTAATCAATGTTGTTATTTTAGATTACTCCTTAAGTAAGAAATTCCACTTGCGAATATAAGTTATGTATCGGTGGTGTGTAAGCTTGTAGTGGGAAATTCATATTAGGAAACGAATCCTAACTTTAATCACTCTCTATGGTTATTAATGATAAACCAATTCATAAATAACAACGCATAATTAGTATTAACGCACCAGGCGCATCACAGTATCTTACTTGTAAATTGATGTGATATGTCGTACGTATTTCTAATGCGTATATGGTTGCTAAAAAATGTTTTATATATGTATTTGATATTCTGTATAAGATATACCACTTGATATCTCACATATACATATTTCATTTTCAATAGTGCGGATCGAAATTTATTAGCACATATTAACCTACAAAATAACCGATATATTATGAAACACTTTCGTCTCACAGACGTTTGAATACATTAATGTAAATTCATCAGTAAGGTGTGCGATTGTGAGTAGGTGACGATTTTCCCAAAATGTCTTTAGCACTGACCTTTAATGCACACTAGGCCTCTAATGCGCACTGACCTTTAATGCACACTAGGTCTCTAATGCACACTGACCTTTAATGCACACTAGGCCTCTAATGCGCACTGACCTTTAATGCACACTAGGTCTCTAATGCACACTGACCTTTAATGCACACTAGGCCTCTAATGCGCACTGACCTTTAATGCACACTAGGTCTCTAATGCACACTGACCTTTAATTCACACTAGGTCTCTAATGCACACTGACCTTTAATGCACACTAGGCCTCTAATGCACAATGACCTTTAATGCACACTAGGCCTCTAATGTACAATGACCTTTAATGCACACTGACCTCTAATACACACTGACCTTTAATGCACACTAGGCCTCTAATGCACAATGACCTTTAATGCACACTAGGCCTCTAATGCACACTGACCTTTAATGCACAATGACCTCTAATGCACACTGACCTTTAATGCACACTGAACTCTAATGCACACTGACTTCCAATGCACACTGACCTCTAATGCACACTGACCTTCAGGAATAAACACAGATGCGGACAAAGATCAAAATTAGGGATAGCGATATGATTCAGGTGGGTGTAGAATAAGATTAAGGTTAGTTTAGTTTTCGGTTAGTCATCTTGTAGATATTGTGTCTTTAGTAAAAATAATCTCTGCAAACTAACAGATAACTTATACTAATCCGCATGTAGTTGGGTCCGGTTCATATAGTTCTTTGGTATGCACGAAACTATATCCGGTCCGATGGAAAGATCTGTCAGTTTATCGCTATCTAAAATTTGGAATTGCTAGAGAATTATGTAAGAGTCAGAAAGTTAAAAATGTTAGTAAGCAGTAAATGTCACAAGCAAATGTTCTTTTCAGTTATTTGATATTTTAATAGGTCCATTTAATGGGAACGACACTTTAATGAAATCCTTGAGCGCCCAAGTAAAGATGACTCACCACTGGGTCTTAATCTTCCATCACACACGTCTTTTGTTGTATAAAAATTAAATAAAAGATAATAAACAATATATGTAACACGAATTTACTACTTTGGAAGCAATTAGTAACTGTGCTATTTAATACTCTGTGGTTTAGTCAGACATTTTGCATGTACCACTGATGCCTAAGAAGTGAATGAATTTGAAATAAATCAGTTTAGTATTTCATTGTAGCAGAAATAGCCAGCGATATTATGGCGTGAACTATTTGTGTGTGTTCACAAGGGAGTACTCTACGCGTTTGGAATTTTGGCCTTGAAGCCAACAAGAGTATAATAGGAAACCTGTCAGCCAGGTAATAACAGAGTGAGACTTAAAGAGGAAACTAATGCATGGAAATGCACAGTTATGGAAATGTTGCCGCCTTTAGTAAGGATAGCCAAGAGAGCAACTGGTTTTCATTGGAGACCACCTGTGAACATCGTAGACCTATGTGAATTATGTCCGATCTCTATTTTTGATGGAAGCAGACGGCAAGAAGTATGACGTGAGCTTGTTGTTCAGACTGCAAAATTATGAAGTGGATATTTTGCCCAGACTGCAAAGTGTATGACGTGGATTTGCTACCCAGACATCAAGAAGTATGATGTGGTTGTGTCCCAAGACTATAAGAAGTTAACGCGTGTTTATGTGTGCTCAGAATGCAAGAAGTTAACGTGTGTTTACGTGTGCCCAGACTATAAGAAGTTAACGTGTGTTTATGTGTGCCCAGATTGCAAGAGGTTAAAAAGTTAACGTGTGTTTATGTGTGCTCAGAATGCAAGAAGTTAACGTGTGTTTATGTGTGCCCAGATTGCAAGCGGTTAAAAAGTTAACGTGTGTTTATGTGTGCCCAGAATGCAAGAAGTTAACGCGTGTTTATGTGTGCCCAGAATGCAAGAAGTTAACGCGTGTTTATGTGTGCCCAGAATGCAAGAAGTTAACGTGTGTTTATGTGTGCCCAGACTGCAAGAAGTTAACGTGTGTTTATGTGTGGCCAGACTGCAAGAAGTTAACGTGTGTTTATGTGTGCCCAGACTGCAAGAAGTTAACGTGTGTTTATGTGTGCCCAGATTGCAAGAAGTTAACGTGTGTTTATGTGTGCTCAGAATGCAAGAAGTTAACGTGTGTTTATGTGTGCCCAGATTGCAAGCGGTTAAAAAGTTAACGTGTGTTTATGTGTGCCCAGATTGCAAGAAGTTAACGTGTGTTTATGTGTGCCCAGACTGCAAGAAGTTAACGTGTGTTTATGTGTGCCCAGAATGCAAGAAGTTAACGTGTGTTTATGTGTGCCCAGACTGCAAGAAGTTAATGTGTGTTTATGTGTGCCCAGACTGCAAGAAGTTAATGTGTGTTTATGTGTGCCCAGACTGCACGAAGTTAACGTGTGTTTATGTGTGCCCAGACTGCAAGAAGTTAATGTGTGTTTATGTGTGCCCAGATTGCAAGAAGTATGACGTGACTTTGTTGCCCAGACTGCAAGAAGTATGACGTGACTTTGTTGCCCAGACTGCAAGAAGTTTCACGTGGGTTAATTGCCCAGACTACAAAAAATATCACATGGGTTATGCTGCTCGGATTGCCAGAAGTACGATTGGGTTTGTTACCCAGACTGAAAGAAGCATATTGTGTGTTTGTTACCCATATTACAAAAAGTTTGATGTCGTTTAATTGTCCAGACTGCAAAAAAAAGATATCATGGGTTTTATTGCCCAGATTGCAGGAAATATGACAGGTTGTTGCCCAAAGCATGACGTAGTTTCTTTCCTAGACTGTAAGATGCATGACGTAGTTTCTTTCCTAGACTGTACGATGCATGACGTAGTTTCTTTCCTAGACTGTAAGATGCATGACGTGGGCTGCGCAATAAAGTCGTGAGCACGGTTTTGCAGCTTTGGAGACTGTCATTACAACTTTACTACTGGACTTTAATTGAGATATTTATAACCTGTGCAGTCCGAGGCGAGCGAACTGTGTTTGCGTGAAAAACATTTAATGGTCATTTAAAAGTCAACCACCCGTTTTTTATATGTTTATCTATGCAATAAACTAAGCATAAAATAGTTTTGTTATGTATGAATACGGAATGTCCTAAACAGGGGTTAAGCAGTGGGAAAAAGTAGAATTTAACTTTGAAAGAAATGTCTTCAAGAGGTTACCAGACTTATAGTAATAGCGAAATGACAAATACTGCTTAGTGTGTGGCAGAATGTGGATTAATTTCTAATTGGTGCGTGAATAGGCACTTATGTGAAATTTAAAAAAATGTATCTTGAACATTTGATGTTTAAATACATCGTTCATTATTGTTTCGCTTAATATCTTGAACAGCGAGTTATTGTGGACGATAAATTATTCATCCGTGCGTGTGGACGAATATAGACCAGTCAGGTGTGACCTTTCGAGACGGGCGTTTCTCTAAAGCCACTACATGAACTTGTACAGCCACATTTAACCTTAAACATTAGCATACTGCAGGAGTGACCTTTCGAGACGGGCGTTTCTCTAAAGCCACTACATGCACTTGTGCAGCCAAATTTAACCTTAAACATTAGCATACTGCAGGAGTGACCTTTCGAGACGGGCGTTTCTCTAAAGTCACTACATGCATTTGTGCAGCCAAATTTGACCTTAAACATTAGCATACTGCAGGAGTGACCTTTCGAGACGGGCGTTTCTTAAAGCCACTAAATGAACTTGTACAGCCAAATTTGACCTTAAACATTAGCATACTGCAGGAGTGACCTTTCGAGACGGGCGTTTCTTAAAGCCACTAAATGAACTTGTACAGCCAAATTTGACCTTAAACATTAGCATACTGCAGGAGTGACCTTTCGAGACGGGCGTTTCTTAAAGCCACTAAATGAACTTGTACAGCCAAATTTGACCTTAAACATTAGCATACTGCAGGAGTGACCTTTCGAGACGGGCGTTTCTTAAAGCCACTAAATGAACTTGTACAGCCAAATTTGACCTTAAACATTAGCATACTGCAGGAGGAGTTAGAATTCGGTAACGTTTGGAAAGTTTAGTAAGACCCAGCAATAGCTCGCCACCTATAGATATTATTAATGAAACTGAGCTATAGTGAGATTAATTAGTGTCCCCCATAATACATTCGTTCTATACACTCTTCACATTTGTGTTGACCTTTTAAAATGTTTGTCGCGAAAATGATTATGACAGTTTTAATTCTGTATGTGGTGCATGAGCTGGTTTGGTTTCTCATATACTAAGGAGTCGAACTTTTACATTGAACAATGTATTGTGTGAGTTATGACGTCACATGACGTACAAGTAAGATATAGTCAGACCTCACAATACATCACGAACACAATACATTTCTGTGCGAGTACTTTTTATTTGTGAAAGACACTTCTTACAGTAGAATGAAATAATATGACTATTATGATGTCGTCTTTACAGAGGACTTTCAGTTATATATTATTATTTTTATCAAGGTACAAACAAGAGTCCAACTACTTAAATAACACTGGATTTAATTTGGAAGTTTTTGAAAATTGCATATATCATTATCACTACCATCTTCATTACAACATTCTGCCATCATCATCATCATCATCATCATCATCACCGCCACCACCACCACCACCACTACCATCATCATAATCTGCGTCTTTTTCATTACAACCACCACCACTGCCATCATCGTCACCATCAGCCTGCGTCTTCCTCATTAAAACCACTACTTCCATCATCATCATCATTAATCATCATCACTTGTGGTATTCGGAAAATGATAAGAACATTTATAACTTCTTTACGCTAAAATAGAATAATTCGTTAAAATGTTAAAATTTGCCAGCTAAAATAATTATAAAAATATGTAAAAATAGGATGTTGTGTTATCAGGACGTTAAAAACTATTGATAAAATCATAAAACAACGCAACACAGTATAAGTGACAGACAAATAAAAGAATGTAACAAGTAAATGACAGCACAAAGAATGTAACAAGTAATTGACAGACAGAACACAGTATGAAACAAGGAATTGACAGAACACAGTATGAAACAAGGAATTGACAGAACACAGTATGAAACAAGGAATTGACAGAACACAGTATGAAACAAGGAATTGACAGAACACAGTATGAAACAAGGAATTGACAGAACACAGTATGGAACAAGGAATTGACAGAACACAGTATGGAACAAGGAATTGACAGAACACGGTATGGAACAAGGAATTGACAGAACACAGTATGGAACAAGGAATTGGTATCACATAGTATAGAACATGGCCGCACAAGTAAAAATTGATTGCTAAATATAGAATGTAACATATGATAGAAAAGAGAATGTATCAAATGACTGATAATACAGAGAGGGCAACAAGTGATTGACAGAGCGAGAGAGATTGTAACAAGTGATTGCCAGTGATTGTAACTGGCGGCTAACAGTACAGAGATTGCCTTACAGTACAGAAGATGCCATCAATTATTGACAGTAGAGGAAAAATCAAGAACTATTGATAGTACAGAAAATATCACGATTTATTGAAATACAGAAAATATCATGAACTATTGACAGTACAGAAAATATCGTTAACTATTGACAGTACAAATAATATAATGAATTAGTGACAGTAATGAAAATATCATAAATTAGTAACAATACAGACAATAATATCAAGATTTATTGACAGTTCAGAAAACATCAAGGATTATTGACAGTGCAGAAAATATTAATTAATGAGGGTACAGAAAATGTCACGAGCTATTGACAGTAGAGAAAATGTCAAGCAGAGGAATTCATGGTAACTGATAGTACATAAACTGTCGTGAGTAGTCGATAGTATATAGAGATTATCGTGAGGTATGGACAATAGCGTGATTGACGTAAGGTATGGACAATAGCGTGATTGTCGTGAAGTGTGGACAATAGCGTGATTGTCGTAAGGTATGGACAATAGCGTGATTGACGTGAAGTGTGGACAATAGCGTGATTGTCGTAAGGTATGGACAATAGCGTGATTGACTTAAGGTATGGACAATAGCGTGATTGACGTAAGGTATGGACAATAGCGTGATTATCGTGAGGTATGGACAATAGCGTGATTGACGTAAGGTATGGACAATAGCGTGATTGACGTAAGATATGGACAATAGCGTGATTATCGTGAGGTATGGACAATAGCGTGATTGACGTAAGGTATGGACAATAGCGTGATTGACGTAAGGTATGGACAATAGCGTGATTGTCGTGAAGTGTGGACAATAGCGTGATTGACGTAAGGTATGGACAATAGCGTGATTGACGTAAGGTATGGACAATAGCGTGATTATCGTGAGGTATGGACAATAGCGTGATTGACGTAAGGTATGGACAATAGCGTGATTGACGTAAGGTATGGACAATAGCGTGATTGTCGTGAAGTGTAGACAATAGCGTGATTGTCGTAAGATATGGACAATAGCGTGATTGAATTGAAGTGTGGACAATAGCGTGATTTCGTAAGGTATGGACAATAGCGTGATTGTCGTAAGGTATGGACAATAGCGTGATTGACGTGAAGTGTGGACAATAGCGTGATTGACGTGAAGTATGGACAATAGCGTGATTGTCGTAAGGTACGGACAATAGCGTGATTGACGTGAAGTGTGGACAATAGTGTGATTGTCGTAAGGTATGGACAGTAGCGTGATTGTCGTAAGGTATGGACAATAGCGTGACTGTCGTGAAGTGTGGACAATAGTGTGATTGTCGTAAGGTATGGACAATAGCGTGACTGTGGTGAGGTGTTGACAGTAGAGAACTTGAACAGAAATTGTCGTGAGGTACTCTACAGAGAACGTGAGTATCTCACAGTTCAGTCTGTTGTGAGGTATTGATTGTACAGAGAGTGTCGTGAGGTAGTAATTGTACTAATACTCGAGTAATTCACAGTTGAAAGATTGCTGTGAGATATTGACAGTGGCTATGAGGTATTCACAAACCAGAGACTGTCGTGATGTGAGATTTATACATATCCATTATATTAATGTTTTTCCCACGAAATGTCGTGATGTGAGATTTATACATATCCATTATATTAATGTTTTTCCCACGAAAGTTTCGAAAGTTCGAATAATTCCTGTTTGAACCGACAGTAAAAACTTTCACACAAAATAAATCTGTCACATCGTAAACGGTTTTGCAATTTGATGACATGATCTGTGATGACCACTTCTGTACGTGTATTGCATTGTCTGTGAAAAGTAACAAGTCTTAAACAATAACTATTAATTATAAGTTTGTATCACCTTAATACAGCTACGTATGATGTAAAGATTGAAAGATCGATCTTAAATTTGTAATCAACACCCAAAAACATTTTACAAAAACACTTTTACCAAATGTAAGACAATATCATTAAAACAGAATCAATGTGCTTGAAGAATAAATTTAATTAAATGTTATCAAAAAGTTAAAATATTTCCTAAGTGCCTTACAAAATGGCAAAACAGTATCCATTCAACGTTATATAAAAACCATTTCAATACGTTAGGCAAGAGTTCTTAAAATTTGATCTTTACAAGAACTACAAAATATGTTAAGAACATGTCGAAATAAAACCCAATATAAATAATTATCTTTGTATTAGTCGAACACTATTTTAAAAACAATAAAGAAAAACTCTCATCATTAAAACAAAATTATATATAAATAATTGAGATCAGAAAGCAGATTTAAATATAAGGTGAATGATATCGATAGATATAAATCAGGTCGTTGACCTTGCAGACGTAATGCGATGTGGACTCTGCTTCATAGTTCGTTCTTCCGTTTTGCGTTTGGCGGCATTCACACTCGACCAAATCAGTGGACACTTTCAAAAACAATCGTATGATTTGAACGAGACATATTTCCTAGGACTGGATAGTCACGTGATAGTTGATCAAACGCCATATTAGTCAATCCTGCTTGCCGTCATTCAGTGCGATGATTGTGTCGCTGTCACTCAAGAATTCCTAAAAAAAAATTGTTCCAAAGTAAAATTATTGAAATAAAATCACAATACTTTACTGGGCCAAACGTTTCAATCTGGAAAATTCTACTCGTGATGCAGTAATAATTTATAGAATGTGTGTGTATGTGTGTGTGTGTGTGTGTGTGTGTGTGTGTGTGTGTGTGTGTGTGTGTGTGTGTGTGTGTGTGTGCATGCGCGCGAGCACAAATGATTCTTAACAATCTACTGCCCTGGAAGGAGCTTAAAAGATGTAATGCTTGTACAATGCTGGGTCTAGTGTCAGACGCCACAAGATGCACTGCTTATACAACAAACCTGTATTGCTGGGTCTGTTGTCTGAGATCACGAGACGTACTACTTATACAACAAACCTGAAATGATGGGTCTGTTGTTTGACGTCACGAGACGTACTGCTTGTACAACAAACCTGTAATGCTGGGTGTTGTTTGACGTCACGAGGCGTACTGCTTGTACAACAAACCTGTAATGCTGGGTCTGTTGTTTGACGTCATTAGCTCAGATCATAAGGTGGGGTGGTTGATTCAGAGATTTCGCTGTACGATAGTTAAGATGTCTGCTGTCATCGAAGTTTCAGAACACCCGTATACTCACATTCACACCCACTCACATATCGACGCCCCACCCCCGCCCCAAATAAGAAAGAAAAAAGGAATAATGCGTTCATTCCTGCAGATCACGTGACACAATTTACTTAATAATATCGAAGACAAAGCTACACATAAGAAGAAAGCACACAACGAAATATAAACACAGACACAAACATAAATACCTGCAGATTGTAGCCAGAAGTCTACTGCTAGATAAACAGTTTCTTTCCACCGTATGTTTTCCAGAATGGCATTCTTAAAAAGGTCTAGTTGTTTTGTTATACCATCAGGAAGTATGTAGAAATCAGTCATACATTTCAACTGAAATCATCATCAACATCATCATCATCATCATCATCATAATCATAATCATAATCATCAAGGTTGTCGTCGTCGTCACCACCCCCACCAACCACCACCCCGCCGTCGTCGCCACCACCATCATCATCATCGCCGCCACCACCACATTCAGTAGCAGCAGCAACTTCAACATCATTGTCATCACCATTATCATCACCATCATAACTGTCATCGCCATCAAATAACAATTAAAATATTGAACAAATCCTAATTAACTTTATATTTGAAATAATAACTAACTCTACCTAAAATAAATTTTGCGACAAAAAATAATAATGACGAACGCAAAAACAACAAATATTAGAAGCAAAATAAAATACCTCCTCTCCCCCCAAAAAAAAAAAAAAAGAAAAAAGAAAAGAAAAAGCAAACTAGCATACAAGCAACCCAAGTTTAAAAGAAGTAGTTACGTTGTTCAATCCTTTTTCTGTGGATTGTTGCTGCCATACCTCACAATAGAAAGTGAGGCAAAAGTGCTGGTCAGTGATGAAATGAAATCTGATATTAAAAATAGATTTGTGATGATGCAATTCCCACAGTCTATAACGATAGGTGGACTGTGAGCCGTAGGTCGTGTGTCCATTCACTCGTACAGAGTCCTTCGGCTGACAGTCCGAATAACCCCTCCCGGATATGACGTAATCACATGTAACAGCAAGACAGTACAATAACCAAACGTTATGATAATATATTGTTTCTAGGATACAGTTACGATCAGACAATTTGTTGAGTGCTATTATTAAAATGTAATATCACATTTTCTTTAGCGGTCTATTTCTGTATTATTTCACAGCAAGAGAAGTCATACACACGTATTTTTTTAGCGGTCTATTTCTGTATTATTTCACAGCAAGAGAAGTCATACACACGTATTTTTTTAGCGGTCTATTTCTGTATTATTTCACAGCAAGAGAAGTCATACACACGTATTTTTTTAGCGGTCTATTTCTGTATTATTTCACAGCAAGAGAAGTCATACACACGTATTTTTTTAGCGGTCTATTTCTGTATTATTTCACAGCAAGAGAAGTCATACACACGTATTTTTTTAGCGGTCTATTTCTGTATTATTTCACAGCAAGAGAAGTCATACACACGTATTTTTTTAGCGGTCTATTTCTGTATTATTTCACAGCAAGAGAAGTCATACACACGTATTTTTTTAGCGGTCTATTTCTGTATTATTTCACAGCAAGAGAAGTCATACACACGTATTTTTTTAGCGGTCTATTTCTGTATTATTTCACAGCAAGAGCAGTCATACAAACATATTTTCTCCAAAACTCTCTTCCATTATGGAGATTCAAAAACCTTCCTCTAGATAGTGGAAATCGCTGTTTTTTTTCCAGACACGTTAATTGAAGGTGTGGGAAACTGTTTTCCTTTTTCGATCATTATACTTAGATTGATTTCTCAAACTTGTAATCCATAGTCCAGGTATCGTTGGCGACTATTCTGTCCAATTTGTCAAATAATCTAAGCGTCTGATCAGAATTGTTAAGTAGGTGATTTAAGCACTGATTTTCCTTCGTAGGCCGTGGGCGTGCAATGAAAGTTAACTCCCTTTTCTGACCCATTCCCCCCCCCCCCCCAAACGATTTCCCCGAATATTATCATCTTAAAATATCAAGTGGTCTTTCCGCATTGGTGTCCAGCGGATGTACCAATCTGCGCATATTTTTGACGCATGTGTAAACACTCATTCACACAGAGCCTCCAGTGGAAATTTGACTGATTTTTGGATAGATTTAACTGTTTCGCAGCGTTGCATTCTTATATTTATTTCATAAAAATATTTCATATTTCATTACATAAAATATCAATAATTTATTTTGCCAGCTTTGTATACAGTTTCAGTGTTCTATTGCAGTAGTGACTAATTGCAATTTAGTGATATTGCAGAAACGTCCAATAATATCACTTGAAAAGACATTCCACGCTGTGCTAAAGTTTTAAAAAAATGTTCATTATAAAATTAATATGTACATCACTTTCACCCAGTTTTCTGTCATCAGATGAGTCAAACGAAAAAAATAAAAATGCATAGATGAAAATGAATTACCACATTTTTCAAGTAAAAACGTTTTTATGTTTCAGAGATGAAGACAAGTTGTTGCACGTTTCCAGTGAAGAAGAGTTCAAGATTCAGAGATGAAGACGAGTCAATACACTTTACAATTTAAGTAGAGTTCAAGGTTCGGAGATAAAGATGAGTTAAGAAGAGATCAAGATTCAGAGATGAAGACGAGTCAATACACAGGAGAAGGAGAGTTCAAGATTCAGAGATAAAGACAAGTCAATACATTTTTCAATTTAAGGAGAGTTCAACATTCAGAGATGAATACGAGTCACTACACTTTTCAAGTTGAGTTCAAGACTCATATATTAAGACGAGTCCTTTAGGAAGTATGAAAATAACACATTAAGCTCCTGCCGTTGAGAATGAGATCTCAAATCCTCATCTGTAAGCTTGTCAGTTCTAGTATACATTCCTTATGTAGTACATTGATATCAGACTATAACAGTGAGTAAGGAGTGATACTCATTCAATCTCAGACTACAACAGTGAGTAAGAAGTGGTACTCATTCAATCTCAGACTACAACAGTGAGTAAGGAGTGGTCTCATTCAGTCTCTGTCAGACTACAAAAATGCGTAATATAATCTAAGGCACACATTTCAGACTAACAGATGAAAAGGAAAGTCACTCTTTATGGTCTCTCTCAACAGTAATTCACAATTTATTTATCTTTCTTTCTGTTTGAATTATAATCAAGATAAATAAAGAATTTCTTTTAGTAAAGAATATACTGTCTTTTTTAAAATTAATTTTACGATAGTTCTTGTACGACATTATAATGTTGACAAAAAAAATTAACATTTTAATTATATTCTTGCTGTAGCTTACTTTCCAGACTAATTTATGGTATCCTTTCGGGACTTTACTGGCTTTAGGACAAGAAATTAAAGAATGGCTCATTAGAATCTACTAAGCAATCAGTCGAATTTGCTATTTCTGAATGCCATTACATTTTATATTTGCATAATCGATCTAAAATACTGGTGCGCTTGCTAAGGTATGTAGCAGTCTATGTCTATATTCTATGTCAGTCGTAACTATCTATCTATCTAAGGTATGTAGCAGTCTATGTCTATATCCTATGTCAGTCGTAACTATCTATCTATCTAAGGTATCTAACAGTCTATGTCTATATTCTATGTCAGTCGTAAATTATCTATTCATCTACTTTGTAGTACCTATACACATGCACACACCCATATACTGAGAGAGAGAGAGAGAGAGAGAGAGAGAGAGAGAGAGAGAGAGAGAGAGAGAGAGAGAGAGAGAGAGAGAGAGAGAGAGAGAGAGAGAGAGAGAGAGAGAGAGAGGAATTAACTTTTAAAATGAATAGTATTAACGTACTTGAGATTGTTTAAAATTCAGACTGACCTAATCTGACAGACATGAAACACATAGACGTGCATCATTTGTGGTGCAATGAAACATATAGACGTGCGTCATTGTGGTGCAATGAAACACATAGACGTGCATCATTTGTGGTGCAATGAAACACATAGACGTGCGTCATTTGTGGTGCAATGAAAAATATAGACGTGCATCATTTGTGGTGCAATGAAACACATAGACGTGCGTCATTTGTGGTGCAATGAAACACACGGACGTGCGTCATTTGTGGTGCAATGAAACATATAGACGTGCGTCATTGTGGTGCAATGAAACACATAGACGTGCGTCATTTGTGGTGCAATGAAACACATAGACGTGCGTCATTTGTGGTGCAATGAAACATATAGACGTGCGTCATTTGTGGTGCAATGAAACATATAGACGTGCGTCATTGTGGTGCAATTAAACACATAGACGTGCGTCATTTGTGGTGCAATGAAACACATGGACGTGCGTCATTTGTGGTGCAATGAAACGCTTACCAAAATGACGTAATGTTCCGAGTACAAATATTGACTTAAAAGCGAAAACGCGGAGAGCAGTACGTCTGTAGGAAGTCTAGAAAGGAAATAAACATAAACGTGAACATAAATAATACAATAATAAAATAAACACAAGAAATATTTCCACATGAAGAGACCCAACGCAGAACAGCCAAATAGAAAACTATAGGACAGTTTGTAAAGGACACAGAGAATGAACTACACTTGCAATATCAAATCATCATATTTTCAAATGTTTCCTATTTCTACAGCACAATATCAAACACTTCCTATTTCTACAGCACAATATCAAACACTTCCTACTTCTACAGCACAATATCAAACGCTTCCTATTTCTACAGCACAATATCAAACACTTCCTATTTCTACAGCACAGTATCAAACGCTTCCTATTTCTACAGCACAATATCAAACACTTCCTATTTCTACAGCACAATATCAAACACTTCCTATTTCTACAGCACAATATCTAACACTTCCTATTTCTACAGCACAATATCTAACACTTCCTATTTCTACAGCACAATATCAAACACTTCCTATTTCTACAGCACAATATCAAACACTTCCTATTTCTACAGCACAATATCAAAGACTTCCTATTTCTACAGCACAATATCAAACACTTCCTATTTCTACAGCACAATATCAAACGCTTCCTATTTCTACAGCACAATATCAAACACGTCCTATTTCTACAGCACTATATCTAGCACTTCCTATTTATACAGCACAATATCAAACACTTCCTATTTCTACAGCACTATATCTAGCACTTCCTATTTCTACAGCACTATATCAAACACTTCCTATTTCTACAGCACAGTATCAAACGCTGCCGACGCTATATCACTATTATAGTGATAATAACAATTACAGTTAAAGTGAAGAATAGGCAATTAATTTTGGTACGTTATTTAAATGACTTATATGAATAATTTCAACCTCTACGATGGAGACATATTAACCCTGTTAACCCTGTTAACACTGGTAACCCTGTCATTTATGCAAAACATTTCTAACTGGCATATCAACAAATCCTATCTGTAAGTTATCTCTGTAAGGAACGTATTTTAATCCTATCTGTATGTTATCTTTGTAAGGAACGTATTTTAATCCTATATTATTTGTAAAGTCATTCATTGTGGTAGTTATAAAATAAGGTGTGCAACAATCCTAAGTATAATGTAAAATAATCATGTCGTGTATGCAAATTAATTATGTCTGCCATGAAAATTTATCTGATCTTTAAATTATTTATGTATTTATGGGACCGCATAAATTAAAAAAAATAACAGAAGTTTGCCATCAACACACCTATGATGGCAGAGTTAACATTGCAGCGGCGATTGGCAGGCACTCTCTCACCATACATTCGTGCAGAGGCGCACAGACTCATGCACACGCACACTCTCACACGCATACAATCGATACCTACTGAAACGTGCACATATAAAAATTATACTCAGGTTATGCTACAACAACAAAAACAAAATGTCAAACGTTAATTGAAGAGTTCTGAAGTTTTCTATGATGTAATTCAGAACAATATCCCGCCCGTATCTGTTTCTGCCCACAGCGTCTAGGCACGCCTTGGGGTCAATAGATGGAACGCAGCGGTCCAGATATCTGTCATGAGAAGAAATAAACACATAGAGGTTAAGCATCAGGAATTCGCTTATTGCAGATCTGTTTTGTATTGTCCTGACTTTGGAATCATCATCATCATCATCATCATCATCATCATCATCATCATCATCATCATCATCATCATCATCATCATCATCATCATCATCATCACCCCATCATCATAATCATCAACGTCGTCGTCATCATCATAACGGGTATTTATCTGTGCTAATTCTCCAAAAAGCTTTAAGCATATAATTAATGAGCTAAAGAATGGTTAAGAATTGATCGAGAAAATTCTAGATAGTCAAGATAGGTTACAACCAGTGACCCGTATGAATGAATGTCTAGCACAGGGGTCACCAACATGGTGCCCGCGGGCCTTTTCTAAGTCTTCACATTATTAATAATGCATAAAGGCAAACTAGAAGAGTGTATCAAACTGGTAGCCCTTCGTATGACTCAGTATACATGAAGTAGCTCTCAGTATCAAAAAGGATGGTGACCCCTGGTCTAGCACCTCATAGCCACCGTTCTCTCGAGTGACAATTAAACACGAATGGATATCGATTAATTATAGTGATAATTTATAAGTGTTTATGTTACAAATAATAATCAAGTAAAATAACTTAAAGCATATGTCGAACAATTAGAGTCACACTAAAGAAAAAAGAAATCCAATACAAAATTGATTCCGTGAGAGTGACAATCATTACAAAATGATGTGGTGACAATAATTACAAAAAGAAATGGCGAGTTTTTTTTTTGTATTCCACTGACATCTTGTAGCGATTTCCAAAGTATAATTGGCACAACCTTCAAATTACTATACAACTAATTACAAGGGCAAGTATATGACCTCCGATTACACTCTTAAATAAAATTCATATAAAGACTAAAGTTTTGAAATGGCGAGAGTTAAATGTCAGGTGCCTTCCAAGGAAAGTAGATTCAAACCATGTAATATAAAATTAAGTCAGTAATTAGAACATTATGATGGTCTGTGACGTCGGGTGTGAAAGAGTTAAACGCATGAAATACTGTCGAACCGAAGCGTACTAAAAAGTAAGTGTCCTTGACGGCACTTGAACATTCACGAAAAGTGTAAACTAGATCTAGACAGATAAAGAAAATACCAGACAGCGAAGTCGTTAGAGTGTACAGGTAATTGTGAACTAGATCTAGACAGATTGCAGGGAAGACGATTAAATATACGACCCCATAAAATAACGAGAGGAGATATCTGTATACACGTAAATGTGAACTGTATAGAAGAAAATAACAGATGACGAGGACATTTGTGTACACGTAAATGTGAACTGTATAGAAGAAACTACCAGATGACGAGGACATTTGTGTACACGTAAATGTGAACTGTATAGAAGAAACTACCAGATGACGAGGACGTTTGTTATACAGGTCAGTGTGTCAGTGTGAAGTAGTGTTTGATAAATAAGACTAATAAAGGATAACGAGGTCGAACACGCACGCACGCACACATACATAAATGTTAATTAGATCTAGACTGATGGCGAAAATAAAGTGATGATGTTACAAGAAAAAACCCAAAACTAAGTAGGGCGCCTTAAAAATGTTACAGTTACCCAACGAGATCTGAAATATAAAATTTCTTTGACGTGTCTAAGCGTAAACATACACCTGGATCTCATAATACAAACTTCTACCGGCAAGGTCGTTGTGAATGAAGCAGTTTTAAATGAGAGGCCAAATATTACGACGTAGTCATGCGTCATCTTGTGCGTCACATATTACGCGACAAAATTCAAATTGCTAAAGTATTAGTGTATAAAGAGCTGAAGGAAACCCAATTTACTTCCGGATAAAATGCACAGATTTATTACAAGAAGGATCTTCCTTTTCGAGGCAAAAACTTTCCAAAAGTAAATGGTATCTTAAAATAAGTCGGACGTGACGTACGTCATGAGTGTAGAGGGGTCTTTAGAACAACCGAGCGCGGCGAGAAGTAGTGCCCGTTCCTTGACGTTTGTCTCATTTTGGTAAGCACTGTAGAAAAAGTTCCAGACAGAACTATTGCCCTCCCGTACCGCGGTGCAGTAAAACGTTGATCGCAGGTTTGGATTAATCCTTAAAAAAAGATAAATAAATGAAAGATAAAAACTAAAGAAATGTTCCAAACAATATAAAATGCTCCACCCTTGATGTACATTTTCTTTTAAATATAGAAAGGTTTTGTAAAAGTTTTAATTTAATATGTCCTTTTTCTCTTTATAAATTTCTAAAATTAAAATATAGTATTGTAAATTTATTTAGTAATTTATAGTGAAAATGTGTAATAATTCAAACGAATTGAAGAGCTTTTCGCTCGCTCTTTCTCTCGCTCTCTCTTGTGTGTGTGTGTGTGTGTGTGTGTGTGTGTGTGTGTGTGTGTGTGTGTGTGTGAGAGAGAGAATATTTATATATTTTTATATATATACATACATCCATGCATAATTATATACATACATAAATACATACAATCGCATACAGAGAAAGTGACAGAAGAAAACGTTACATTATTCAACAAATTCCTCTGAATTATGCATTTCAATGTATTTCAAATTAATACTAAACGCATATCTATTCAAAATATATTTCGCATTAAATCTCTCGAGAAATACCACCGCTAGATTGCAGTGTACGAAGTATATGAGCAGACAAAACAATGGAAGTGTTGGAACCCAATTACTAATGCTGTAGTGTAAGAAGTATATGAGCAGACAAAACAATGGAAGTGTTGGAACCCAATTACTAATGCTGTAGTGTAAGAAGTATATGAGCAGACAAAACAATGGAAGTGTTGCTGGCGTGATTTTCAGTCAGTCAGTAATTCACACTCAGTGATGAGAAAGCTAGGAAGTAAGCACATTTTGTCAGTTATCTTTGGTACAGATTTGCAAATGTGTACGGATCAAGTTCTTTTGCAAGAACGTGAATTCCATGTCTCTTGGCAAACATAACTGAGCCTAGTGGTTCTTGGCCGTCTGCTCACCTGTTCCCATGTCCATTCATCCAGTTCAAAACCTGCTGTATTGCCATGGACACACAAGATGCGTGTTCATACTGGCAGGCCTCTTTGATTAGCAAAGTCTTCAGGAATCTGCAAGGAGGAGTCATGAATATTTGTGAGTTTCTTTCTGCTTAGATGTTGGATTAAAGTAAAACATAGGTAAACAAACAAACAAAATGAAGTATGACATATATTTTCACCCCTTCATTTATTTTTCACTTTCACATATTTCCTCATACTTTCACTTATTTCTTTATACTTATGAAATATTTTATGATAAATTTGTGGAGCACTTTATTCATGTTACTGACCCTTGTGTAGTGAGAGTTTACAAGTAGACATCATGCACTGCACGTTAAACCAAATATGTGTAGTGAGAGTTTACAAGTAGACATCATGCACTGCACGTTAAACTAAATATGTGTAGTGAGAGTTTACAAGTAGACATCATGCACTGCACGTTAAACTAAATATGTGTAGTGAGAGTTTACAAGTAGACATCATGCACTGCACGTTAAACCAAATATGTGTAGTGAGAGTTTACAAGTAGACATCAGGCACTGCACGTTAAACTAAATATGTAATGAAAATCGTAAGAGGTTCTCGAAAACGGATCACTAGACTTTGAAGTAACATTTATGGTAGCAAGTTCTCATTAAATAGTGTGTCCACTTCTTAAATCTTGTTATAAATGACTTGTCGAGTGATGCTAAACATATGTGAGAAACTAGCGAATTAGGACTGACCAGTGAGTGCATACTGGCCCTCCATATCCAAACAATAGGAGTAAGGGTGGGGGGTCAACTTGTTGGAAAGAAACTATTTGGTTCTTGTTTTGAAGTGTCGGTAGCGCATGTATCTTCTTTAAAAAGACCGCACTTTTGAGGCATATGCATGGTCAAGGTCATTCGTGTGTAAACTGAGAGTCATAAATTTTCTAACTAGTAATTTTTATGTTTCCTTTCAGCAAAATTTAAATGTAATTTTCATGCTTTCTTACAGCTGAGTAATGAAGTATTTTAATTTTTATGTATAACGTTGCGTGTTGTCTTATAATTCTGAGATTTCTTTTATGTTTATTTTACCCAGTATAAGTGGCAGTGGGTTTAACATTGGTTGATTTATTTGTAACTATCATAAGTAAGCCATTGTAAGGAATTTGTAGCAGTTAGCACCACAAGTCTAAATCCATGTGCAACTGTTCATGTAATAACTTAGAGATACTGTAGCATGACGAATGCCATTTTGTTCAATTAAATTCGATCTGTATTAATGTGTACATAATTGATAAGAGAAACGTGCAATAATATTTAATTCTTCTTTTACTGCACCTTTAAATAAGTAACGCCATTCAGTCAGGGAAGATAATAAAATAATTGAATTTTAAAAGCACTGAATTAATTCTGATGAGTGTTAAGAAAAGATGTGTAGGCAGTTGAAAAGTCAGTTAAAATTTTCCTGTACACCTAAAACTGTTTTCCAGGAGAAAGGAGTGGCAGAGTTTCTTGATTCTTTGATTCTCTGATTGGTTGAGATCCCTCTGTGAGCTTTCTTTTCATCTGCAACTTCCTAAATGTCCTCTTCTTGCCATGGGTACCCGCAAGGCAGGCTCTCTTTTACCTCTGACGTCACGCACCACCAGTAAAGAGTGTACAGGTCATGTGATCAATTTGTTTGTGAACAAACCTTGAACTTTCCTTGCATCCTGATGTACATTATTTGTGTTGTCTAAACGTCATTTGATTGAAGTAATGTTATTAATGAACATTGTTCACTCCAGGAGTACTCTAGAGAGTACTGGAGATAGATTAAGTGGACAATCACAAATAATTTTCAAAAGAACGTTTGGAATTGGACCATATTGGACTGTTAATATATACATACATTTAAAAAAAAAAAATATGTGTATCGCTGTATGTATTTGTTGTATATGGCATTACATATACATGATCAATGTTGAATTGTCACAGTCATCCAGAATTATCAAACAGTAAAACAAGATGTATTATTTCATTCATAAATAATTTCTCTTTCATCTGTTATTTGTCATATTTGCCAAGAAAGTGTAAAATTAGGCAAACGTGTGTGACTAAAGTAGAAGTGTGGAGCTCTGTGAAAGTTAAAACATGAGTTCTAAAAATATCTTTAGAACGACACAACCTCCATCCCAAAGTTCAAATGATTAATATTTTCATTTACTTACTACAAGACAACGCTAGACATTTTACACAGAAGTGAAAGAAACAGTAATAGCTTACATTGCTCTCTCTCCCGTTAAATACACATTAAACTTTACTAAACAATTAAAACAAGTCTCAGATATACCTTTGCCACGTCCGCCCACCCCCGTACACCCCCTCAGACACACACACACACACACACACACACACACACACACACACACACACACACACACACACACACACACACACACACACACACACACACAAGTAATCGTACTCTAAAAGTAAATCTTCGACTTGATATTAAGTGTCTACTTACGCGTCAGCTAGTGGGGTGTTGTTAGCAGGTATTGTCAGTCCCAGAATCCGCAAAGGTTTGTCCACAAGGTTCAACATGAAATTCTGAAAGGAAGAGATGTTATTCAGTTCAAAAATTTCTAGTTCTTTCATCATGAGACTTTAAACAATTATCAAGAGATGTGACTCACTTCAAAGATTTCTAGTTCATACATCATGAGATTTTAAACAATCAGCAAGAGATGTGACTCATTTCAAAGATTTCTAGTTCATACATCATGAGATTTTAAACAATCATCAAGAGATGTGACTCATTTCAAAGATTTCTAGTTCATACATCATGAGATTTTAAACAATCATCAAGAGATGTGATTCACTTCAAAGATTTCTAGTTCATACATCATGAGATTTTAAACAATCATCAAGAGATGTGATTCACTTCAAAGATTTCTAGTTCATACATCATGAGATTTTAAACAATCATCAAGAGATGTGACTCACTTCAAAGATTTCTAGGTCATACATCATGAGATTTTAAACAATCATCAAGAGATGTGACTCACTTCAAAGATTTCTAGTTCATACATCATGAGATTTTAAACAATCATCAAGAGATGTGACTCACTTCAAAGATGTCTAGTTCATACATCATGAGACTTTAAACAATCATCAAGAGATGTGATTCACTTCAAAGATTTCTAGGTCATACATCATGAGATTTTAAACAATCATCTAAGCTGTTGTACGATCGCAGGACCCACAAATAAGCAATGGAATCTTGCACTGCATTTTGTGCCCCAGCAATACACATTTTGTGCCCCAGCAATACACATTTGTCGGGAAATAAACTTATAGGACATCATCGATGAGATCCCGGGGCGTCAGACGAGTGCAATGCAGTCGTCAGCGTCTCAGTTCAGTTGTGCGTTCAATGGTGGTGTGGCAGGAACATGGGTGGGGGATGTTGTTTAGCGCGCATTTCGACTTTTTTCTTTACACGCCCACTTTGCCTCTTGATCAGGAGAGTCACTCGCAAACAACTATGCTAATTCTATTATGCAATTTACCTTAAACTTCTCGTAAAGCACTGTGCGTTGTAGCATGAAATCTAGGCGAGTCTTTTCTTGCACGAAAATTCGCCAAGGGGCGTAAGACATCTCTTTGTGCAAATATTCAATTAAATGAAGAGAAATGTTCAGGGAAAGTGAGTCCTCTCTGTAAATAAATAGTTCATAGTTTTTAATAGTTACCTTTAATATTTTTAGTTGCAAGTTTTACGTTTTAAAATCTAGTGGTTTGTAAGGTTCTAGCTTATGACAAACATAAATAAAGTTCCACTTATTCCTAAATGTTAGGTCTCCACACACACACACACACACACACACACACACACACACACACACACACACACACACACACACACACACACACACACACACACACACACATACACACACACACGCACGCACGCACGCACGCACACACGCACGCACACACACACATACACACACACGCACGCACGCACGCACACATGCACGCACACACACACACACACACACACACACACACACACACACACACACACACACGGCCTAAGAAGCAACAAGTTTAGAAGTTTTGATAACAAAGCGTGATAACAGTTTAGTGAAATAATTGAAGTCGAGAAATTAGTCTCTAAAACAACACAAACAAAAAGCTTCGAGATTTCAGCCTTCTTCAGTATTTTGTGCAATCATTGCATGCTCCACTTACTCCACCAAATTCCACGCATCATCAATAAGGGTAGCTCTATTGATCACGTCGATTACCTATAAATAAAAGTGAACACACAAAACCAATCAACCAAACCAACTAATCAACAAGTCGTTCAGCAATCTGCAAACCAATCAATAAATTAGTAAAATTATGTATTTATAAACACACAAATAAATAAACAAATCTAGTATTTTATCGTTTTAATTGTTACTGTGATTTTGTGTGTTTTCTTTCATGATCATTTTTATTTAATTTTTCTGTATTTCATATCTAGTCCACATGACGGGTATTTCTTTCATGACCATTTCATCTAGTTTTCTGTATTTCATATCTAGTCCACGTGACGGGTGTTTCTATCATGACCATTTCGTCTAGTTTTCTGTATTTCATATCTAGTCCACATGACCGGTGTTTTCTTTCATGACCATTTCATCTAGTTTTCTGTATTTCATATCTAGTCCACGTTGCAGTATTTTCCTTTAAGATAATTTTATTTCATGTTTCTGAATTTCATATCTAGTTCACATCTAAGAAAGGATTGTTTTACTTGTTTAAATGTTCAAAGTTTTTAATCATATGATAAGTGTTTATCATTGCATGATACTATAAGTGTATATTATTGCGTGATACAATACACATAATACAGTAAAGTGTTCAGTTTTTCACTCTGTAGCTTTATTTAGTAATGAAAAGAACATAGATGATTTTTTAATAAAAACTAAGAGCTGTCACTGTCACCATCATAATGTATTCATTATATATCATGTCTTGTCTAATCTGTGATGAAAACTTGTAAATTCTGACGTCATATCATGTCTTGTCTAATCTGTGATGAAAACTTGTAAATTCTGACGTCATTATGTCATGTCTTGTCTAATCTGTGATGAAAACTTGTAAATTCTGACGTCATTATGTCATGTCTTGTCTAATCTGTGATGAAAACTTGTAAATTCTGACGTCATTATGTCATGTCTTGTCTAATCTGTGATGAAAACTTGTAAATTCTGACCTTATTGCATGGTGTGTTGCTGCACATTGACACATTGCTTACCGTGTGGTCAGATCTGAGTTGCTTGATAAGGGCAACCCACTCTCTAGTTTCATACTGAACGCGGTAGTATCCCTTGTGTTGTAGGTTTACAATAAACCAGTCTGCCGAGGCCTCTTCCGTGGAAAGCATGACAGTTACTGGAGATCAAACAGTCACACTTATCGGTAAAGGTAAAAGAAAACATTGCTGCATTTCGTGATACCTATTGGTAAGGGTAAAAAGACATTAGGCTTACTGTACTTTTTCACACTTATAGGCGAATGTAAAATTCATAATTAGAGCCCATTGTCAAATTTAGTGGTAAATGCAGAAACCAAAACTACTGCTTTTTATGTCACATTCAGGAATATATTATTGTACCTATATTTGGCAAGGTTAAATGCAAATGACCCTGACTTTCCTGACTGAATACCGGCAACAAATGCGTGACACGGGATGCCACCTAGCTAATGAAGGTAATTATTATTATTATTAATTAATCTTTCATAACTAATTTCAAGTGATGAGAATTTTTTTTTATTAATGATCTTCCAACAGACACCACTCGTCTCTCACTTGGCGGATGTTTTGGCGTTGTAAACGCTTTCTCTATTCCACAACATGTTTCCGTGAGTGGAAAACGTCTTACTAAAGGAGAAGACAAATCTGACTTTAATCTAATCTATCTATCTATCTATCTATCTATCTATCTATCTATCTATCTATCTATCTATCTATCTATCTATCTATCTATCTATCTATCTATCTATCTATCTATCTATCTATCTATCTATCTATCTATCTATCTATCTATCTATATATATAGAGAGAGAGTGAGAGAGAGTGAGAGAGAGAGATAACAATTAAATTTTAAAATAGGGAGGGTCACAGAATGCTGTCTATCTATTGATGGAATTTGAATAAATATTCTGGGAACAGCTTCTCTTTCTCTTATGTGTATATACATAAATACATACATTTCAACACATTTGATTAGTTGTAGATTACATATTCGGTATATTAATATTTAATATAATCTTCATATATTTTTTCTGAGCTCTAAAAATGTTGTTATTGAGTTCCATTAAGTATTTCACTGGACATCCTACACATCAGTCGAACTTGCCCATACTAATCTGACTGGACAATTTCACAAGAACCAATGTATTATCTAAACTAATTAATGTAATCTTCATTAAAACAACGAATCGTTTATAACTAATCTGGTATAGTGATTGTAATATGTACCAAAATAATGTAACTTTATAGTGTAATGTGGCATTCTATATTTATCATACACGACACACTATCATATATAAATTCATATACGCACACACACACACACACACGCACACACACACGCACACACACACACACACACACACACACACACACACACACACACACACACACACACACACACACACACACACACACACACTACATATAGCAAAATAATGTATAGACTGACATTCGTGAGTCTGGTTTAGCCACAGTATCTGTGTTCGACTTTTGTCAAAGTTCCTTTCTTTGCTTGTGGTGAAGGTGATAGGAATATAATATTTGTAACTGAAAAAAGAAGATGCAAAACTAGTAGTAGGTTAGTAGACAAAAACAAATGTAGACAAACATCATGAGAAAAACAAACATACAACTACAGAGAAACAATCTTCCCCCCCTCCCCAACACACAAGCACGTTACATTTTTCTTGATTTAATAATAACATCAGTGTACGTTATTAGTATTCGTTAATATCATACACATATGCACGCACATACCGCACACATATTACACAGGAAACACCCGCACCCCCACGCAGATAGACATATACACACACCAGCACGCACCCATATACGTAATTTGTATTGCAGACTTCACTTTGTTTTAGCAGTCTGTAATTGTTCGACTACTTCATTAACTTCTATAATTAATTGACCACCAATCCTACTTCCTTTGCTGAGATAATCTTTAGTTGAAGTATCACGTGACTATAATACGATCAATATGCTAACACGGGAAATGTTCTGATTGTGACGTCATGACTGGGAAAAACAGAATAAAGACACATAAGGTCCTAAAATTAAGGCATCACAACCTTAGTAGGTGAAAATATTCAACACAAAAGTCATATACAGAATTCAAGAGATATAGAGTTGTAATGAGCATGCTTTGTTATCTATCATTCATTTCAATTACTCATTATCCTCTGTTTTGCTGCTTTTTGCCTCTTTCGTAAAGAAACGTTCTTGGAAGAACCTGAGTGACCCATTAAAACGGTAGACTTTAACGAGTGGATAGCCCTCCTGCATAACCCACGAGTCCATGATGCGGGTCATGTTCAAGCCCAGACTCTTGTTGGCAGAATACTGAGTACAGAGAATTGAGAAAGGCAAACAGAAGAAACAGAAATAATCAATTATATTTGTAACTGAAAGAAAAAAAATGCAGACTAGTAGTAGGTTAGTAGACAAAACAAATGTAGACAAACATGTTGAGAAAAACAGAACTACAACTACAGAGAAACAACTGTTCCCCCCCCCCCCACAAACACACAATCACGCTAATTTTCCTTGATTAAATAATTACATAATATCCGTAAATGTCATACACGTAGGCACGCAAATACCGCACACGTAGTACACACGAACGCGTGCAACCCCAAGCAAACACACATATACACACTCCAACACCCCTCATATATGTATGTATGTGGTGTGTGTGTGTGTGTGTGTGTGTGTGTGTGTGAGAGAGAGAGAGAGAGAGAGAGAGAGAGAGAGAGAGAGAGAAAGAGAGAGAGATTGTTACGTTTGCCTAGTATAACGTGACAGAACATCGAATAAGGAGTGGGGTAAGTTTAAAGATGCAATAAGGAGTGGGGTAAGTTTAAAGATGCAATAAAATAATCAACGCAAATGCTTTCCCGTGCATACAATATTAATTTTCATAAAAGTAGCGCTATTAAACGGAAATAACTTAAGATAATTTAAACGCCTCATCCAGGGTGGCAAACAGGTCAACACAGTCAATTACATATCTCATCTAGGGTGTCAACACGATCAATTACAAACCTCATCTAGGGTGTCAAACAGGTCAACACGATCAATTACAAACCTCATCTAGGGTGTCAACACGATCAATTACAAACCTCATCTAGGGTGTCAAACAGGTCAACACGATCAATTACATACCTCATCTAGGGTGTCAAACAGGTCAACACGATCAATTACAAACCTCATCTAGGGTGTCAAACAGGTCAACACGATCAATTACAAACCTCATCTAGGGTGTCAACACGATCAATTACAAACCTCATCTAGGATGTCAAACAGGTCAACACGATCAATTACATACGTCATCTAGGGTGTCAAACAGGTCAACACGATCAATTACAAACCTCATCTAGGGTGTCAAACAGGTCAACACGATCAATTACAAACCTCATCTAGGGTGTCAAACAGGTCAACACGATCAATTACAAACCTCATCTAGGGTGTCAAACAGGTCAACACGATCAATTACAAACCTCATCCAGGATGTCAAACAGGTCACCGTCGTCGGTATTTCCCAAGGAATATTTTTCCAGGTACACCTGAGAGATAATTCACTTAATAAATTAATTAATATATGAATGAAAGAATGAAAAGCTAAAGATATTAAGACACTAGTAAGACTAAATGAATATCTAAATGTGTTAATACGCATGAATTTAGGAATATGAGGAGATAAATGATTGGGTGATGAAATGAATAGCTAACGAACTATCCCGTCAGTGAAAAAATTGCTGAGTACGTGCTTTTATTAGTTTACTATTCAGTCCTTTACCTGAAAAAAATTGCCGAGTACATGCTTTTATTAGTTTACTATTCAGTCCTTTACCTGAAAAAATTGCTGAGTACGTGCTTTTATTAGTTTAATATTCAGTCCTTTACCTGAAAAATTAATCTGTATGTCAATGTATTTTTTTGTTTTGTTTTGATATCACGATCATGACATATTACGTCATTATTTTAATGTCAAGGAATATCAATCGAATTGAAATCATGCATACATTTAGTGTTAGGCCATGTATAGTTAAATATGTGGTTTATTGCTAGAGGGGGAGACAGGCGCAATGACATTTAGTGTTAGGCCATGTATAGTTAAATATGTGGTTTAATGCTAGAGGGGGAGACAGGCGCAATGACATTAACAAAAGTATACAGTGTCAACGATGAAAACTTGTTTTACAAGATGAGTTCAATAATGCTGTGTAATAAAACCCACATTTTTGTGTTGAGCTATCGTCTAAAATGCACACAAACACTTCCCCAATAAGATAATGAATATAGAAAATAGTTATTTAAATGATCCCAGAAGACTTCTTGACCATCTTGTAAGGTGATAAGCTGAACTGATATGACAGCTTTGTCCAGTAAACGGTTCTAACAGCACAAGAAAATAGCAAGTGACAACGTTAACATTCTTAAACATCATCTTATTTAAGTGACGTACTTTATTTTAGTAACAAAACTATGTGCGTGTTTGTCTGTCTGTACGCAATCTTATATTCTTTACTTCTTATATAGCCTGTCACACTCACTTCATGTAAGAATTGTGACGAAATGGTAGATACATTAGATCGTGACACTGCTTGGGTTAGGATGCTTTTTGAATGAAGATGAATACTCTGAAAGCTCCTCTTTTTGAAGCATATTAAATAATTTATCCATGAAAATGAACGAAAAGACTCCCTTTAAATTGACGATAAAAATATTGAACGCAATCTTATCTATTGTCAATAAATTATACTGTCCTTAAAGAAAAGCATTTCTAAAGCCATCACTAATCTCACTTTTATTCAAACAGTTGTGATTTCCGGTATTAATTTGACAAGTATGAAAATGGTGTCAATGGTGAGTGTTGAGAAATCGAAGGGAGATTTTACATTTCTTATAATTTTAACGAAAAAATGGTCTCGAGAAAGCAAATTATTATATGAATGTAGTTATTTACCGTCATTCTGTTTACAAAACGTTCGCCATTATGAAATAGCAGCAAAAATGTTAGAAAAAGTTTGATGAAGTTGAATACTAGTCATTAACTTAGCCATGATATCATTGAAAGAGGGTTACATTTACGTTTCACGCTTTAGTCACTGGTTTGTGGTTTGACTTTGGTGTACAGCACGTGCTAATGCATGTAATGCACCCAGCAATGATCAAAAGTAGTTAATGCAGGGGTGCACGAACATTTTAGGCAAGAGGGCCATTGATAGTGTGTGGAGGGCAGCAAGTCAGAAAAAACCCACAAATAATGAAATAATGTGTTCTACATTCGTAATAATGGTAACATCCTAAAGTCCTCCTGGGGCCGCACAGAGCCCTGTCTTGGGCCCCATGTGGCCCGCAGGCCATGGTTTGTGCACCCCTGAGTTAAGGGATAAGGTACGCGCTAACACTTGGGAAAAGTTAAGAGCCCATGACAAGTTAAAAGTAATGGCACTGGCTAATGCTCCGAGAAGAGATAAGGTACTCTCTTACGCCTGTGAGAAAAAGTAAAAGGCCACTCCTTATTGGTTGTGAGAAAAGGTAAGTCACTCGCTAAAAGTAAATCACTTGCTATTGCTTGTGAAGAAAAGTAAGTTGCTCACTAATAAGTAAGTTACATGCTATTGATTGTGACAAAAGGTAAATCGCTCGCTAAGTAAGTCACTCGCCATTGCTAGTGAGAAAAGGTAAGTCACTCACTATTGCTAGTGAGAAAAGGTAAGTCACTCGCTATTGCTAGTGAGAAAAGGTAAGTCACTCACTATTACTAGTGAGAAAAGGTAAGTCACTCACTATTGCTAGTGAGAAAAGGTAAGTCACTCACTATTGCTAGTGAGAAAAGGTAAGTCACTCACTATTACTAGTGAGAAAAGGTAAGTCACTCACTATTACTAGTGAGAAAAGGTAAGTCGCTTGCTAAAAAGTAAGACGCTCGTTAACGCTCGGGAAAAGTTATGAGGTAAAGTACTCGATAACGTTCGTGAGAAGTTAAGAGGTAAGGTATTCACTAGCACTCTGAAAGGTTAAGAGAAAATGTAGTTGCTAACACTCTGGAAAAATGAAGAGGCACAGTACTCGCTAACACTATGGAAAAGTTAAGAGGTAAGGTACTCACTAAAACTAAACTATGGAAAAGTTACGAGATAAGGTACTGGTGAAACTCACGTTCAGAGCTGGTATAAAGTGTTCGCCCATTATAGAGTGCATCATAGACACAACACAACCACCCTGAAAAAATACGACACTCTGTCAGTACGTAAATAGCATCCACAAATAACTGTAGTTAGCTTGAAATTACTCAATCTTAATTAAATGTATTATAAATAATTACATCATAAAGTCTTATAAGAAATAATAACATCAAAATTTAGTGTAAGAAATAATCACATATACCCCAGAGTAAGAAGAAACCACACCCATATTAGTATAATAAATTATTACATTATATCATATTATAGTAAATATTCACATATACCTTGGAATAATAATAAATCACATTATATCTTAATATTATAAATAATCAAATTATACCTTACTGTAATAAATAATTCACATCATATCTTAGAGTTAAAAATAATCACATTATACTTAGAATAATAAATAATTACATCATACCTTAGAGTAAAACATAACCACATTATACCTTAGTATAATAAATAATCACATGACATCTTAGAGTAAGAAATAATCACACACTCCATAGTGCAATAAATAATTAATCACATATACCTTAGAGAAGAAATAATGACACTCCATAGTGCAATTAATAATAGTTCACATGTACCTTAGAGAAGTAATAATGACACTCCATAGTGCAATTAATAATAGTTCACATGTACCTTAGAGAAGAAATAATGACACTCCATAGTGCAATTAATAATAGTTCACATGTACCTTAGAGAAGTAATAATGACACTCCATAGTGCAATTAATAATAGTTCACATGTACCTTAGAGAAGAAATAATGACACTCCATAGTGCAATTAATAATAGTTCACATGTACATTAGAGAAGAAATAATGACACTCCATAGTGCAATTAATAATAGTTCACATGTACATTAGAGAAGAAATAATGACACTCCATAGTGCAATTAATAATAGTTCACATGTACCTTAGAGAAGAAATAATGACACTCCATAGTGCAATTAATAATAGTTCACATGTACCTTAGAGAAGAAATAATGACACTCCATAGTGCAATTAATAATAGTTCACATGTACCTTAGAGAAGAAATAATGACATCGTACCTTTGTGTACGTGATTACATTGTATTGCCTTCTGATTTGCTCGGGTGTTTCCACGTGGTTGACAAGAGGAACGGTTTGTGCAAAGCTGTCTTGCTGCATAGTGGCCATCATGGTGTCATATGTAAGTTCAGTCTTGTGGATTTGAAACAAAAGAAAGTTATCTATCTATCTATCTATCTATCTATCTATCTATCTATCTATCTATCTATCTATCTATCTATCTATCTATCTATCTATCTATCTATCTATCTATCTGTCTATCTATCTATCTATCTATCTATCTATCTATCTATCTATCTATCTATCTATCTATCTATCTATCTATCTGTCTATCTATCTATCTATCTATCTGTCTATCTATCTATCTGTCTATCCATCCCTTCCTCCCTTATCTATCCGTCTGTCCTTCCATCATTTACAGGCTAAGGTATTACTAACGAAAGAGAGTGTTTACGTCACAAATTGAACCCACACTATCGAAGTAGGACAAGACCCGCTAGAATTCATGCTCAGGTAAATAGTCAGATTAAATTAATTGGATATTGATAGCGAGAAACTAAACGGAAATCGATGTCAAAGTTATTAACTGTCATTTAAAGACAAAATGATCTGTTCGTCATAGAAAATATACCGTTTTCTACCACAAGTGTACTCAACCTCCCAAAACAATTTTCCTCAGTAAAAGCAAAATTACATGTTATGATTAAAAACTTGCATTTTCAATCAAAAGGAAATTTACCGTTTTCTAAGAAATCTACACTTGTTATTTTTTAAGAGACGTACGATTTCTAATCATAATAAAGTTTTTTTTTCTACCATATGACAAACCTACCGCTCTAAATAGAGAAACAAGTTTACCATTTTCAAATTACAAGGAAAGTACCTGTTTAACAATGAACAACCCAAAAGTTCTCAATTAAAGCGACATTTTGTATCTTTATCAATTGAAACAAATGTATTATTTTCAATTAAAACAAATGTACCATTTTCTGTTAAAACATTTACTATTTTCAGTTAAAACACAATTACTATTTGTTATCGAAGATGACATTATTAATTTCATTCCAATTTAAAATGACTATATTCAATCTCATAAAAGACAAAATACAATTCTCAATACAACGACACAATTATTATTTGCAATCATAGACGAATTTAGCAGCTTCAGTTGACGTCATTATACTATTGTCATTCAAGGAAAGAATTACCAGACATATGACGCCATTATATTATTTTCATTCAAGGAAAGAATTACCAGACATATGACATGCCAGTAGGACAGATGCGAACTTCATTTGTTGTTAACAATTGTGTAAATATACCATTGCATTTCTTTATTTTAATCAGAGACGAAAGAAAGTCGTGCATGGAGAAACCCGTTGGCTATTTTATTCAAATATTTGTAAAATTAAACTTTTAATTATAGACAAAAGTAGATTTTTCAGTCAATAACCAGCATTATCATTTCAATCTAAACAAATTTCTTTTTTTATAATTCAAGCATAGAAGTACCATTTTTTAGAATAAGATAAAATTACCACTTCATAAGATAAAATATATTTTGAGACTGGCATAATTGCCATTTTCAAACTGGCACAATTATCATTTTAAGACTGGCATAATTACTATTTTGATACTGGCACAATTACCAATTTCAGACTGGCACAATTACCATTTTCAGACTGGGACAATTACCAATTTCAGACTGGCACAATTACCAATTTCATTCAGACTGGCACAATTACCATATTCCATTCTGGATAAAGCTGATTCACGGCGTAGTTTTCCAAGTAGGAAGAAAATGATTCTTTTAGCCAGACATAGTCCCACCACTTAAGTGACACTTGGTTACCAAACCACTGCCAATCCAAGGGAAGCAATATTAGTCATTTCCATGTGTAATAGTGGAATATATCTGACAGTTCATGAGGTGTGGCGTGTATGTTTATTGGTTTGCCAGTATGTATACTTTATTACATTTGTTTTAATAAAATTAAGTAAGAAAGATGCTTCAAAATATTCTTGCAATATAAATAAATGTAAGAGTAGAAATTAACATTTTCTGTAAACCATAAAATTAATTTTAAAGAACATGTTATATCCTCTCTTACACTGAAAACAAGTAGAAAAGCAATAAATGAATTACAAAAAACCCCAAGATAAATGAAAATGGAAACAAAACAGAAACAAAGGAAAAATTTAAATCACAACTAATCCAAACAACCCAAATAAAAGAAGCAAACCAAACCAGACAGAAACAAATCAATAAAAACACACCAAATTTGGGAAATGTCACTCTTGGCCAAAATATTTTTGTTTTCTTAATTTATTAGCCTACTGGACTGTCCACTTCACCACCTGTGTATGTTCAAGGTACTATTACACTGGGTACTACTCTTCATGTTCACTGGGTACTACTCTTCCTACATTAGACAACAGTAACATGGCTCTGGGCCATGTTGTGTGTGATCCCTTATTCATAGTCTTTTGAATAAATGAACCAATTACTATCCCCACCCTGGAGCTTAGCTGCACGTTGAATTTACATGGGTTGGGAGATGTGCATATTCACTGGCCAGTGTGTCCTGAACATGAAAGAATCGTTACTTTTAGTCCAGTCCTGCCATTCCAATTGTCCTTGAGAAAGTCAGAATCAAAAAATAAATTTGGACATAGTTAAGTGTGAAAGTGAAATTTGTAGTTAGAGAAATTAATCACGTCCTAATATTTATTTTTATCATGATTTATTGATATTAAAATTAAGATTACTATGATTCTCACAGGTGTAACTTAATTTGTGTCTCAGAGAGAGAGAGAGAGAGAGAGAGAGAGAGAGAGAGAGAGAGGGAGAGAGAGAGAGAGAGCAATAGAAGGAAGTTAAATATAAACATTTATTTGAATATTCATAATGTTCCATCCTATTTCCTAGACATCACATGCAAGCCAATTTCCCACACTTCTACTTGTCAGTGTTTTATTTATTCCATGTTCTTGGTGGTGCTGTCCTTGGTAATTTATTCCATGTTCTTGGTGATGCTGTCCTTGGTAATTTATTCCATGTTCTTGGTGATGCTGTCCTTGGTAATTTATTCCATGTTCTTGGTGATGTCCTTGGTAATTTATTCCATGTTCTTGTTGATGCTGTCCTTGGTAAGAGGACTGAAGCTACAAAAAGGCACCAGTACTTTTTTAACACATGGACAGTTGCCAAGGGGCCCCATGCTAATCTATGTAAGTTGTGACTTGCTCTCAATTTTTATTCCCAAGGGGTTGTGTAGGTAGGCGTCACGCAATGCCCGTGGGCCTATAATGTTAAATTTGCAAGATATTTGATGTACCTTATGTGTAGGTAGGCGTCACGCAATGCCCGTGGGTCTATAATGTTAAATTTGCAAGATATTTGATGTACCTTATGTGTAGAGCTAAGGTGTATCAAATATCTTGCAAATTTGTTCTTCTCTTATTTTTTGTTGATATGTTTCGATTAATTATTTATTTTGTTATTAAATACTTATCATCACATCTCTACGCAAATGCATCTTGTAATGTTGGTGTTGTCTTTGTTCTGTTAATGTTCAGTTATAACATCTGTGGGGGCTCACGAGTCAGTCATGGCGATATTTGCTAATTAATGTGTTTGTGCGTCTCTGTTATGACGTTATTAACTAATGTGTTTGTGCGTCTCTGTTATGACGTTATTAACTAATGTGTTTGTGCGTCTCTGTCATGACGTTCTTAACTAATGTGTTTGTGCGTCTCTGTCATGACGTTATTAACTAATGTGTTTGTGCGTCTACTGTCATGACGTTATTAACTAATGTGTTTGTGCGTCTCTGTTATGACGTTATTAACTAATGTGTTTGTGCGTCTACTGTCATGACGTTATTAACTAATGTGTTTGTGCGTCTCTGTTATGACGTTATTAACTAATTTGTTTGTTTGTGCGTCTACTGTCATGACGTTATTAACTAATGTGTTTGTTTGTGCGTCTACTATCATGATGTTATTAACTAATTTGTTTGTTTGTGCGTCTACTGTCATGACGTTATTAACTAATGTGTTTGTTTGTGCGTCTACTGTCATGATGTTATTAACTAATTTGTTTGTTTGTGCGTCTACTGTCATGATGTTATTAACTAATTTGTTTGTTTGTGCGTCTACTGTCATGATGTTATTTGCTAATTAGTCTGTATGTGCGTCTGCCACTATCATCAATAACATCGTATTGGGGTGGGGGGTAACCGGGTACTGTGAAGCGTTGGCAGCAGGTGAAAGAACTGTGTCATGATGGTTTCGAAGTGAAAAGTCGAGCGAAGATTTGCAGAAATGAGGGAAATATACGCCGAATTGTGGAGAACAATTAGTTTCTTTATGATGCACTAAGTATCCTGTAGGCACCACATTTGGAGTGTACTGGTTTAGAATAATAAATACTTAGTTAACAGCAAGAAATATATTGTTCTTAGAATGCTATATATCTGTACATACTTGACTTTGCCTTTGTCACTACATAGACATGCATTTTATATTTACATCTGCGATCTTATTTCTTTTAAAATAAAATATTTTATTATTGCTAACGCACACTCCTATCAACTGATATTTTATTTCGTTTAAAATAAACAATATTTTATTATTGCTAACGCACACTCCTATCAACTGATATGGACATTTTGCTTAAAATAAATTATTTTATTATTGTTAACACTCACTCTTATCAACTGATATGGAAAGATGATTTGTTCATTTAGCTGGGTTGGGGTAAGTACCTGTTTAATTGTAAAATCGGACATCTAGAATACGTTCAGTAAGAGTTGTGCCCAGGAATGAGATGCGTGAAGGCCAAGCCAGTACGAGCAATAGTGCAGCCGATAGCGCATAAATTTACATAGGTTGTTTGAATTTGGTGTGGGAAAATTTAATAGTTCATTAATGAGACACTGGGATTTTACCAAGATTTCTTGATCGCAGTTATAAAATCCTTTACAGATGAAGTTTTAGGGATTAATTAGGTGAGTTATAGATCTAATAATCTAGCTTATCACGCAAACTAAAAGAAGCCAATAAACTAAAGCAAATACAAACAAATCCGAAATGAAAAAAAAATAAACAACAGAAAAACAAAACAAAAAGAAACATAAAACAGAAAGAAAATGAAACGCAAGCAGAAACAAACCGAAACGGAAGCAGAAACAAACCGAAACACAAGCAGAAACAAAACGAAACACAAGCAAAACCAACCGAAACACAAGCAGGAACAAAACGAAAGCAAGAAAGACAAAAGCAAACCAATTTTTCCTACTTGCACCGCACGCCTATGCGAGCACAATTAAAAATAAACAAAATTATATCAAATAAAGTAAGAGAACCACAAAGAAATATGTCCATTAAAAACAATACAATTTAAGGTACACTTCACCAAGTGGGCCATTTCGTGGGAGATGAGGGTAATGGCTCTTAATAGATCCGTTGATGTCGACATATTACTGTAGAGTATGGAGTCTTGGTCGTAAGTAAACAACCCCCAATTCTCCATGGCGCCTGGCATTCCTTTAACGGCAATGCCATCTTGCAGACGAAAGAAAATCAAATCACATTATAAGAAGAAACAGAAATGAAATAACTAAGGTTACAAAACAGAGAAATTAGTCAATAATGCAATAATAAACGAATGACTGTAGAGTTCAAAGCACTAAACACGTGTGATTAATTTTCGTAGTACTATTAATGATATCACAATTAACACTGTAGATACAACTGAGTCAAGAACGAAGGGAATTAACTAGCTCTGTGTGAAGGGCATATTACAAGTTATTTCTATTGCTTGAGAAATTTTCGACCCACCCCATCCTCACTTTCCCATCAATAGACTGCTGCGCCCCGTTTGAGGTTTGCCACATTGTCAATGAGGAGTAAAACAGTGCCACATTGTCAATGAGGAGTAAAACAGTGCCACATTGTCAATGAGGAGTAAAACAGTGCCACATAGTCAATGAGGAGTAAAACAGTGCCACATTTTCAATGAGGAGTAAAACAGTGCCACATTGTTAATGAGGAGTAAAACAGTGCCACATTGTCAATGAGGAGTAAAACAGTGCCACATTGTCAATGAGGAGTAAAACAGTGCCACATTGTCAATGAGGAGTAAAACAGTGCCACATTGTCAATGAGGAGTAAAACAGTGCCACATTGTCAATGAGGAGTAAAACATTGTGTGAAATATTAACAGAGCACAAAGAAAGCATAGGCAGTGCCCTTTGGAGCCATCAAAGATAGGATAATTTATTGGAATAAGCAGAACATAAGTTGCCTGCCTTAGTTGGTGTGATCGAATTTGGTTGGTTGAGTTGTTGTGAAGGAGGGGGGGGGTGCTGATGGATTAGTGCAAGGTGGAGCTGACTCATTTGGTAATGTAATAAAATGTATCATATCAAACATACACTGAAGACTCCATGTCACCGGTCCCCGTGTAAGCTGCCAAGATGACCTACTATATTACGTACGTGTCTGCCTGCCTGTCCCTCTCTCTCTCTCTGTCTGTCTGTCTGTCTGTCTGTCTATCTTAGAATGTGTATATATATGTGTGTCATTGTGTGAATGTGTAGTGTCTATTATGCACTCACCTAATTTGTGCAGGTACGTTTGATACTGTGGCCTAAATTGCTGATTGAACCATTGGGAAATCTGAACTCTATAGAAGTGAGCCACTTCTGCTTCCTCGATACGATTGGGTGGAGCATAGATGCGGAGCTGGAATAACAACAACACCCCACCCCTTTAGATGTAATATATTCCTTGAGTGTGAGAACTTTGATTAACAGGACTAATTTATATTTAGTACTGAATGGTCACATTTTAATCATAAAAACCGAAATAATATGTATCACTAAGTGATGATATTTTAATTATACTAATATATAATGAGTTACTGAGTGAGGGTATGTTAATTATATCAATATATAATGAGTTACTGAGTGAGGGTATGTTAATTATACCAATATATAATGAGTTACTGAGTGAGGGTATGTTAATTATACCAATATATAATGAGTTACTGAGTGAGGGTATGTTAATTATACCAATATATAATGAGTTACTGAGTGAGGGTATGTTAATTATACCAATATATAATGAGTTACTGAGTGAGGGTATTTTAATTATACCAATATATAGTTGAACTGTTGTCAGTAGAGTTGTTTCAGTTATGGTTGTATAATTGTATTTTCCATTTTCACAAAATCCTCCAAACTGTAAATTTGGTATGAGAAACGACGCCTGATGAAAGCGTGTACTTTATACTTGGACGTCTTCATTTCAGCTCTTTGGGGAATATTCTAATTGTAATTTTCTTCTTAGAGAAATATCTTGATATATTTCTGCCTATGTTATGTGGCTGAACAATGTATCGGTTTGCAGATACAATGAGTGCATGGATGTATCTGAGAGAGAATTGAGGTCGGAGGCCTAGTTTATTTCATATACCCAATGGCTCATACCTGCACCACCTGTTTTTTTTTTCTACAGTGCTTCAAAGCCTTCGTTTTTCCAGCCTGCTTCTACTTCTTCATTTCTGCAGTGTTCTTCTCCTTTTACTTCATTCTTCCATTCTGCAATTCTACTTTCTGCAATCTGCAATGACATGTTCTGCAGTCTACATTCTATGTTCTACATTCTTCCAGTCATCAGTTTAATGAAGCTCTTCATTAAACACTTCAATCAAGTCTTCACTGCTGTGCTTCCAGTCATCAGTTTCAGCAAGCTCTTCATTAAACACTTCAATATACTGCCAGTCGTCAGCAGTAGATCACACGATGTAACATTATCGTTCAGCTAGTTACGTGTCAGTGCCACCTACGTGTATGTCAAAGATTGCATCACCATATGGAACACACTGCTGATGCACAAAGGAAGACAACTCCATTCTTCACAGATAAACAGTATACCAGGTGACTGGCTTCTAAAATATACACCTCCTTAAAATATCTCTGTGACGTCACCTTTCCAGTTCTTATGCTTATTCTTATCCACAATCATTAGAAACTTTTAAGGAGTTACATGTAACGTTCACACTCCTTAAGAAAGAGAGATTTGGGAGCCTGAATAATGAACTACACTTTTAAGGAGTTAAATTAAAAATTCATGTAACGTCCACACTCCTTAAGAAAGAGAGATTTGGGAGCCTGAATAATGAACTACACTTTTAAGGAGTTAAATTAAAAATTCATGTAACGTCCACACTCCTTAAGAAAGAGAGATTTGGGAGCCTGAATAATAAACTACACTTTTAAGGAGTTAAATGAAGAATTCATGTAACATCCACACTCCTTAAGAAAGAGAGATTTGGGAGCCTGAATAATAAACTACACTTTTAAGGAGCCTGAATAATAAACTACACTTGGTCATAAACATTTCAAGAGACTCTGAACTATCGTGTAATAACACGTCTAGCTTATACCAGATTTCAGTAGCAGATTCTTTTGATTTAATCATTAACTTAGGTTGAATGAACACTACTTCTTAATTAACCTGCCTTTGTGACAATTAGTTATTGTATCAATTACTTCTTATTTAACTTTCATTGTGTTGAATAAATTTTGTTATTTGTTAATCACACTTCCACTTCTGTATTTAAATAAAGGAGATATGAATGCTTAGGGATAGTTCCTTAATTTTAATTGTGTCAGACAATAGCATATTTGGGGAAGTGACCCCTGAAGTGAGGGAGAGTGTGTGTGGGCCAAATTTTATATTATCAAGAAGTGTTCGAACTTGCAAGGTATGATAGGAATTCTGAACCAGAAACACTCAGGTAGAAATAAATTAATTAACGGTTTAATGTCTCTGAGATCTGACCGAGGTTCTCGTCAAATTACGAAGACCTGTACGGGTGGAATTAAATAGATTATGGGTTGGGTAGCTAATCTGTTAAACCGCCCATCACACATATGCTTTTATTATAAAGCCATTGCACAACGTGAGCATGTGTGTGTGTGTGTGTGTGTGTGTGTGCGCGTGCGTGTGTACGTGTGTGTACGTGCGTGTGTACGTGTGTGTGCGTACGTGCGTATGCGTGCTTGCGCGTGTGTATGTGTGTATTTGAGTGGATTACGATTATAAGGATTACATGAACAGTATTAGTATTAGGAAGATGTAGATACTCACGCACGCACGCACGTACGCACGCACCCCCCCATATATATATATACATATTTATACAATCTCTCTCACTCTCAAACACACACATACACACACACACACACACACACACACACACACACACACACTAACTCGCTATTTTTGCACGTAAATATACCACACGACCAGTGGTAGTAAGTCAATAATGAGTAAAGACCAAGTCATTGACACGTAAATATACCACACGACCAGTGGTAGTAAGTCAATAATGAGTAAAGACCAAGTCATTGACACGTAAATATACCACACGACCAGTGGTAGTAAGTCAATAATGAGTAAAGACCAAGTCATTGACACGTAAATATACCACACGACCAGTGGTAGTAAGTCAATAATGAGTAAAGACCAAGTCATTGACATGTTTATGATGAAAAACCAGCACCGCGATCCTTGAGCGTCCAAAGACAAGTAGGCGAATGACGTGAACTGGAACTTCAATTCTAAACATTTTTTCAGTATCAGTGAAAGAAATTTGTCTTCGAGGCCTTTACGTATATATGGTGGATGTGAACTGTTGTGGGAAAACTATCAACCCCCCTCCCATGACTATCAAAGAACTAGACGTACACTTTTCTGCTGTATTATTTATGGTCCAAACCTTGAGTGTAGTTAAAGTGTTCACAATAGTCTTATTAATAAAACTAAACCAACTACTTCTAATTCTCAGAGAAATATATTAGTTGAGTGAATGGCTGATTTTACATCTTACGTGTTATCTAAGGCAATACTTCATGACTGTAAACTTTACCTCTACGCCAATGTCAGAAATGTTTGTAGAGAGAAACTGGAAGTCGCACACAACGAAAGCAAGTAGGTATGTTGGTAGCAAAACGGACGTCTGGAACTTGTCTGCTACTAACAACGAATTCCTGGAAAACAATCAATTTCTTTGATCAGTACACATATCGATACATCCAGTTAAACTATGTCAATACTAGCACTTGTTATGTTTAGTCACCACACTTGTTAGTTTAAGTCACCACACTTATTATATTAAGTCACCGCACTTGTTAGTTTAAGTCACCACACTTGTTAGTTTAAGTCACCACACTTATTATATTAAGTCACCACACTTGTTAGTTTAAGTCACACTTGTTATATTAAGTCACCACACTTGTTAGTTTAAGTCACACTTGTTATATTAAGTCACCACACTTGTTAGTTTAAGTCACCACACTTGTTATATTAAGTCACCACACTTGTTAGTTTAAGTCACACTTGTTATATTAAGTCACCACACTTGTTAGTTTAAGTCACCACACTTGTTATATTAAGTCACCACATTTGTTATATTAAGTCACCACACTTGCTATATTAAGTCACCACACTTGTTAGTTTAAGTCACCACACTTGTTAGTTTAAGTCACCACACTTGTTATATTAAGTCACCGCACTTGTTATATTAAGTCACCACACTTGTTAGTTTAAGTCACCACACTTGTTAGTTTAAGTCACCACACTTGTTATATTAAGTCACCACATTCACTCGAAGTTAGTAGAGGTTTCCAACTTGTTCTTCCGGAGCAGGCCAACTATAAAATAAAAAGTCAGTAAACAAATATGTTGTCAACTAATTTACCATACGTATGAGGGAGTCAACAGCATGACGTCACCTCGTTTACACTCGGGGAATGTGAACTAATAATACTAGTAGAAAGACGTCACTCCGCTTTGACTTAATAATATAATGAAGTCACTTCACCATGTTCCATGACTGAGCGCGAAATAAGTGCATCAATTTCATAAAGTGGGTCACGTAATGGCTCCCAATATTGATTGAGGGTCATACTGATAGTCTAGAAAATACTTGGAAGTGGTTTATTATAATTGTGCTGAGCAGTGGATCATTTAACTTGCCTCATCTGTTCTGGACAAGAGGTCATATAGTCAGCCTCGTCTTTACTTGCTAGTGAGTAATATAGTCGGCCTCATCTTGTTATTGGGTCATATAATTTGCCTCATCTGTTCTGGGCAAGAGGTCATACAGTCGGCCTCATCTGTACTTTTTTATTAGTGGGTCAAATATAGACCTCACCTGTACTGTTAGGGGGTCATATAGTAGGAAGGGGGTCATCTAGTGGGTTGCGATAGTAGGCCATAGAGTGGACCCGAAAATTATTGGTATCAAGTTGTATAGTGAGTTTACGTGAACCAGACAGTGGGTCATACTATGCTACAAACAGTTCATGTAACAGTAGGCGTCATAGAACAAGAAATATAAAATTATCTCCCTTGTCCTCACGAAGTGGGAACCCTACCCCAACACGAATATGATTTATGTCAGAAGTGCGTTTTCTATTCAACACCTGTGTTTTATGTCTTATTTCAGTTACACAAATACACCTGTATTTTATGTCTTATTTCAGTTACACAAATACACCTGTATTTTATGTCTTATTTCAGTTACACAAATACACCTGTGTTTTATGTCTTATTTCAGTTACACAAATACACCTGTATTTTATGTCTTATTTCAGTTACACAAACACACTGCAAAATGGCTCACATTTGTTTGCTGCTGATTAACGGTGTGTTGGACAAAGCAAAATAGGAACGGTTCCTGAACTCTCGCTGCCTGACCAAGGTGATGTCAAACGTAGCCCTCATGGCAGGCTCGTCAAAGCAAGGAAACACTCTGCGGGCATTCGTTGACTCCATCTGGGAGGTTACAAAATATCTGACACATACCGGAAACAAATGAAAACAAACTAGGAACACAAACGTGAAGGCAAAATAAAGATCAGTATACTTTGGATGAAGCGATCAATTAATCTACAGTTTTGACGGCATTTACAAAATAACTGGAACTTAATTTACTTTTGTATCATTTCAATTTACAGAGAGAATGACAGTTTACAATGGTTCATGACAGTTTACTAATGGGTCATAATACTAATTCAGTTCTTTTATGTTTTCTTTAGTTCTTATTATCTACAGCTCATTACATTTACTTTGGTTGAGTTTGTAACATCATTTTATTACGAAAGTGTAATGCTTATTTCGTCAGAAGTTAGGTTTATAACATCATTTTATTACGAAAGTGTAATGCTTATTTTGTCAGAATAGGTTTATAACATCACTTTATTTCGATGTGTAATGCTTATTTTGTCGGCGGAGAAAGACAAGATAATATCGGACGGCAATCTTTATTAGAATACTTCATTTACCTATAAATTAGAATTTAAAAAAAAATAGAACAATAAAACCAAATTGATATTATATTTATTACTGTATCCGAATATAACTTGCTGTCTACATAATCTTGACTTTCATTTTTTACATCTGGTTTGCAACATATCTCTCACTTCGAAATTCCTGCAACCCTCCCCATAATCCCTTGCAAAATCTTCCTAACCATCCTATGTCCTCTTCTGAACTCTCCCAACACCCCAACCCTGCAAACTCCTGCTAACTCTTTAAAACCACTATTCTACAATGTCGTGTTAACTCTTTAAAACCACCATTCTACAATGTCGTGTTAACTCTCTAAAACCACTATTCTACAATGTCGTGTTAACTCTCTAAAACCGCTACCCCACTAAATCTTGCTAACTCTCCTAATACCCATCCCACAAAGTCGTGCTAACGATTGTAAATTCTTATCTTACAAAGTCGTGCTAACTCTTGTAAAACTCTATTTTACAAAGTTGCGGTAACTCTCCTAACACCCCATCCTACAAAGTCGTTTTAACTCTAACTTCCGGTCAACATCACCACGCTATTCCAGTTTACTGAACACGTGACACCCGCTGTAATCCCATTTTAAATCTTTTCTTCTTAAATTCGTAATATTTCTTCATCCATCTAAGAAATCTTAATCACTCTGTTACTTAAATTTAACAGTTTATATGACAGTTAAGTTTAGAAATAGGGATAGGCAAATTTAATCCGCCATACATCTATAAAAAAATTATGTTACTTCCATACGTCTATAAAAAATCTTTTACTTCCATACGTCTATAAAAAATCTTTTACTTCCATAAATCTATAAAATAAATCTTTTATGCTCGTTATTTGTTCCTACATTGCTCTCTTAACTTTATTAAAACGTTCTTATTTGTATTACATTTTTCTCATACATTCTTAATCTTTATTTATGCTATATCTCTATCCGGTCGTACATTTTTATGTTGCACTCACATTAAAAAAAATCTCTCTCTCTTACATTTCCTTCAACACATTTAATATCTCTCTTACATCTATAAAAATTATATTTTATATCTCTTTCTATTTCTACATTCCATCACGCATTCTTATCACTCCCTTACATGGTCTCCTCGCCGTCTGGGTACTCTGAGACGTAAAGACCTTGAAGAGGTGTATTCATCGAACCCTTGAAATAAGGGAATTTCACTGTATAGTTCACGCCGACCAGTAACAGTTGTGCCAGATGGATATTGTAAAAATTAAATACATTTTGCACTTGGATGTCCTTTATTTGCAGGATCACGTGGGGCGTTAGGCTGGGAAAGACTGTGATCTGAGAAGAATTGATGTCTAGGCCGTCTGAACAAATATGTAAAAATAGAACTGTTTAGGAGTTTGGAAATTTAGTATCAAGTCTAAATAGTATACACACGCGCACATATTAACACGCACACGCTCACGCACGCATGTGCTCATTCAAATCTACACTCAGCTGCTTAATGTGTGAAAGCGATTAAAATGTTAATGTCGTGGTTGAAAACTTGTTATATGGAATTATAGCAAACGGACAACCTTTCAAGAATTTGTCATCAGAAATGTAACATATACAATAGAAACGTTATATTAGATATAATATTAACATACGTTTACAATGGAAACGTTATATTAGATATAATATTAACATACGTTTACAATGGAAACGTTATATTAGATATAATATTAACATACGTTTACAATGGAAACGTTATATTAGATATAATATTAACATACGTTTACAATGGAAACGTTATATTAGATATAATATTAACATACGTTTACAATCGGAGTATACAAGGTATAAAATTAAATCAATTATACAAAACAAAATGTTATATCAGTTTTAAAGAAACAGGATTATACTAAATATACTATTAAAATTTATAGCATGTTTACATTTAATAAAATTATACAAGTCGAAAAGTGGATGACGTCAAGATAAGTTTGTATCCAAGCCATCTATAAGAACATGTTGAGAGAGAAAACAGCCAAATAACAGATGTGGTTTTTGATTGAGTGTAGGGGGCGCTTCCGGCTTCCGCCGCTTTCGCGTACAGATGTGGATGAGTACACCATACTTTAAATGACGGACAGGCCAGGAAACATATGTCAGAAAACAAATTGCTTATCCGTAATTACCTTCTCCAAAACAAGCAAAAATAAATCACTCAACAGTTCTAAATGTAGAAACTTATTGTGTTCGTGTAAGTAGTGATTGAGTCATTGTACAAGACTCAAACAAACATCGAAAAACTTATTGTGTTCGTGTAAGTAGTGATTGAGTCATTGTACAAGACTCAAACAAACATCGAAAAACTTATTGTGTTCGTGTAAGTAGTGATTGAGTCATTGTACAAGACTCAAACAAACATCGAAAAACTTATTGTGTTCGTGTAAGTAGTGATTGAGTCATTGTACAAGACTCAAACAAACATCGAAAAACAAACACACGTCTGGAGAGAAATAATGGCGGAGACTGGTTGACTTCAATGATTTGGTTTGGTTTACAAAGTGTTAATGTGCACGCAATCCCGTCTGACTTCTGAACTTTTTTGTTTCACACTATCCGTGGGGACCAACTCATCAAGACCTGGCTACCGTAGTAAAAAAATATTTGCTTTCATTTTTGCATATTTAAAAATGACATTAAGCCCTACTTGAACATATAGTTTTAAGATGGAAATGGGAAAATACTTAATTATATTAATTATCATCATAGTCATTATCATTATTAGTACCATTCTTCTTCGTATTATTATTTTTTAAAATTATTATAAAAAGGTGGATGCTTGTTTGTCAAGACAGTTGAAAATATTTTGATATTTAATGATGGAGATGTTTTTCATCTCTCCTTAGTGAACGCATTTCATTATTTCTTTGTATTTGTATGAACATCACAATTCAACAGCATTGTGGCAATGACGTCACAATTTTTGAGCCTTCGTGCTGGCCCAGCCCTAGAAGCATTTGTTCGGAAATGGAGATTAAAATGCAGTGATTCATCCGAAATGTTCAGTTTGTATTTGGTGGCACGTATACTAAATAGTACATGCGTGTATTGTATGTGTTCACTGATATTTTTAACACAAGATCTATGAGATCAGGTGCTCGTAATTCTCCGAGTTCAAAAACATTCTCTGCAAATAAAGATTCCGACATTTTTAAAATCTGCAATATATAAGAAACCTGTAACACCCTTGTCGACTGAACTAGCGTTGTGAGTAGAGTTATTCGCCCTTTATTTTGTTTCGCGGCTTTAAACGTTGTATTATCACAATCAGTACTTAGTTTATAAGTTTAAAGTGTACGTGTTTTCAATTTAAATTTAGTTTGTACTTTTAAGAAAGGACAACCAGTGCAGTCGGCCATTGAATTTCCTGTTGATCGCTCTGCGCATTAGTAAATTGCCTAAATATTTTTTTTCAACTCTCCAATCCCTAAATCCAGTAAGTGTAAATGTCGTACTTACTATGCTTTTAATTAATCGCATCAGTTTGTTTCTATTTCAATTCTCACACGTCAAGGTCAAGGTAATAGTAAAACTTAAGAAACTGCACGTGAACGAAATATTTAAATCTTCAGGCAATGTATATTTATTTCCCTTGCTTGAGGGTAAAGAGTACTTGAAGACAAAAAACTGCATGCAGGACACGCCTTTGTTTGAGGTTCACCTATTAGATAACGATCTATTGCATGAGAACATGTACTTTAATGTACTGAATGCTACAAAGATTTATTGAAATGTAGCTGTGTATCACTATGATAAACGCAGTTTGTGCTGAATAACTTTAGTGAGATTACTGCAGGCTCCTCCAGATAACAGTGGGGAGCATTTCTTTACATGATGTGCAGTGAAAGAAGAAGATTGCATTGATGCTTTGTGATGGGTACAATATAGTAGTTTGTACATGAAGGAGGACAACATAATTTGATGCCCACTTTTACGTAAAGCATAATTTATATAGAGCAATAAAGTAACTATAAGTAGGGTAATACACTCAGTTATCTTTGGGTAGATTCAGAAATCTAAATAGCTTTATAGACATTATTAACTTTAGTTATCTTGATGCACACAATCAACGTGAACAGACTCTGACGCACTCACTCAACTGCAACAGACTGATGCATAGGTCTAAATACAACAGACTGTGATGCACACGTAATTTACAACAGACTGTGACGCACACGTCATTTACAACAGACTGTGATGCACACGACTAAATACAACAGACTGTGATGCACACGACAGTTACAACAGACTGTGATGCACATGACTAAATACAACAGAGTGTGATGCACACGACTAAATACAACATACTGTGATACACACGACAGTTACAACATACTGCGATTCACACGTCAGTTACAACAGACTGTGATGCACACGACTAAATACAACAGACTGATGCACATGACCAAATATAACAGACTGTGATGCACACGACTAAATACAACAGACTGTGATGCACATGACTAAATACAACAGACTGTGATGCACACGACAGTTACAACAGACTGTGATGCACACGACTAAAGACAACAGACTGATGCACACGACTAAATACAACAGACTGTGATGCACACGACTAAATACAACAGACTGTGATGTTCTCAGTCATCTAAAACAGATTGCTATGCACAATGATAGATTCAACGGACACTGATTTAAAGTTTACGTTCTTCATTATCTTGATTTAAAAGTGATTGCATGGGACACACCTCAAAGTCCAGTAATTAATACAATTGATCAAGATCTTGGATACAACCACAGCTTACCTTGATGCAAAGTAATCACGTTGGTATTTTGCACGCAGGTAAAAGTAATGTTGACGCTCCCTTCAAAGTAGAATAAACTTTGGTTGTTTAGATAGATGTTTGGGTACAAGGACAGCGAGTAGTGTAACGGTTTTAGCGTGCTTGGTAACCTGTCCAGAATTGGAAAGGAAAAATAAACCAAATCATCGATAAATTAAAACTTCATCATGCAACATTTACAGTACATGTGTACTTGATAGGTACTGATAGAAAATAACCATTATGCTGAATTGTCTATTGGTGACATGGCTTGGCTAGAGTGGTAGTGGTAGTCATGGTGCTCACTTCTGCTTCCTCTCCTCGTGCTTGTGTGGAGCAGTTTGTCTTTAGAATTCTCAGTCCCAGTTTGTCTTTAGAGTTCTCAGTCCCAGTTTGTCTTTAGAGTTCTCAGTCCCAGTTTGTCTTTAGAGTTCTCAGTCCCAGTTTGTCTTTAGAGTTCTCAGTCCCAGATAGCTCTGGAGATGGGTATCGTTTTCCTCACTTATTCTGGCGATCTGAACACCATTTGAACTGCTTATTATCGAAGCTCTACGTCATCTCTAAGTCGGACCGTATCTGTAAACTTGTTATATTCTACATCACCACCACCAAACAGGGCCGAATCAGATAAAGCTAACTGTAAACTTGTCATATTCTACATCATATTTGTCTCAGGATATAACTTTTCCAAGTGACTAAGGTATTCTATGTATGTATATAATAATTCGCGTAAGTTACACAAACCTCTCCATTTATACACTTTCAGTATTTTTCTGTTACTTTAAGAAAACAAACCTTTCCTTTTATACACTTTCAGTATTTTTCTGTCTTTTGCTGCAAGATGTAAAATGTTGTCAGAATATTAATGATGACGTTGTCTTGCTATTGTCCATTAGTTGTCATGAAGAAAAAAGTCAATTCCTATCATATATAGGTAACGTAAGGGTACGCAACTCTATAACTTTTACATTCAGAATGATGGCGACGAGGTGTTTGTATGAGAAAGGTGAACACTTTAACAAATCTTGTCAATTTGCAATTAACGTACCTAACAGTCTATAAATAGCATTAGGCACAAATGAAGGATATGTTGAGACAAATTGTATCATGTTTGTTAGGTTGTTTTACTATTATCAATACCATAGACTACTCCAGAAATCAAATTAATATGCAATTTTTAAATAAGATAAATTAATAGTACACAAAATACATTTTCAGTAATCATTAAATGAATGTTTGTTAATTACAATATTTGTAATTATCTACAAATTAAATACACAAGCTCAAAGAGAAAAAATGATAATGAATTATAAAATAATTATTGCCAAACTCGATTTAAAGTTTTGTCTTTATCTTTCTCCTGCAAAATCAACTTATCTATTTAAAATTTTCGGTAAAATAAGTTTTAGCAACTCTTTCATAATGCCCGATGCGCAGTCACATGTGGTGGTTCGTTTAGCTGCTCTGATGTACCTCTCTTGTACGAGGAGTGGGCAACTCGTGACGTATGCCAATAATACGTCGTCGTTTAGATTTTACAAAAGACACAAGACAGACACCATTGATGTTTGGGTGGAGCCCGAATTTATTCTGTCATGCAAAAGAACGTTTTATTGGCTGTGAGTGCGAGTGTGCAAATATGATTGTAATGAGTACTGGACAAACAGATGAACGAAACGAAACAATACAAATACGAACTCTTTCGCCCCTCTCAAAAACTGTGAATAACGAGTTTTTAGAAAGTGTGAATTAGTTTTTATTAACCCAATGGGGCATCTCTCTCATACAGTGGTTAAATCAATCACACATCTTTTCAATGTCATACACTCTAGGGAAAGGGGAGATAAAAATGATGACATTCAAAAAAGTAAATATAAAAGTAAATACAAAATCTTTATGTGGTAAATCGCACCACAAACATGAAACAATTCAAACACGAAAATGTGGATTTACCACCATATTCTAATTCGTATTACACATACAATGATATCTATCCTGATAAGAATATGAATAACAATATGTTCTTATTCTTAAATCCAATATTGACAATAGCAAGAATAAATGTTCTTATTCTTAAATCCTCTATTGACAATGGCAAGAATAAATGTTCTTATTCTTAAATCCTCTATTGACAATGGCAAGAATAAATGTTCTTATTCTTAAATCCTCTATTGACAATAGCAAGAATAAATGTTCTTATTATTCTTAAATCCTCTATTGACAATAGCAAGAATAAATGTTCTTATTCTTAAATCCTCTATTGACAATAGCAAGAATAAATGTTCTTATTCTTAAATCCTCTATTGACAATGGCAATAATAAATGTTCTTATTCTTAAGTTTTCTACAATGTTCTATATGCACTTATGCCTTTATTACTACTCACTTATACTGTGAATGTTCGAAGTGGATTGACACAAATCATAGCATCACTCACAACAATGATTTCTGCTCGGATCATTGTCTTCGGATCTCCCATGCATCAGCTGGATATGTCAATTTGGGCTGATGCCAACAATGTTAACTGTTGCTGATTTCTCTGGTCTCCATGTACGGATGGCTAGACCTCAGTGACACTTAACGTTATCACGTACATTTGCCTGTGAATGTGTCCTTGTGTCTGTGAATGTGTCCTTGTGTCTGTGAATGTGTCCTTGTGTCTGTGAATGTGTCCTTGTGTCTGTGAATGTGTCCTTGTGTCTGTGAATGTGTCCTTGTGTCTGTGAATGTGACACCTTCTGAGCTCGACTGGTCCAAGAATTACCCTCTCCTCCACACGCGGAATAGAACCTTCAGGACAAAGCTCAGACAGAGAGACTGAATGACTCATCCATCATTAACTGTATGCAAATGAAATTGCATACATAAACTGTCCTGAAGCGTTGAACTTTTCACTTCGCCACAATGTATTTACAAACAAGTTGCCTTGATGCTCATGATACTTGGTGGTCAACGGATGAAAACGGATGGAAAGAGATATTGCCAACTTTCCTTAGTAAAGACAACGTAATTTCCTTTATACGAAGTTTCACCACAAAATCTTGCTCTTATGAAGCTAATGTCTTCATGCAAAATCCCGTTCTCATGAAAATTCTAAACTCTCATTCCTCCTTTTATCATTCTTTTGGATTCTAGAAGATTCACACCTTGTGATCTTCTCTTGCTGATGCACGTGATTATAATTGCATGTATCTCACTACTCAGGCAAATTTTAATGCGCAATGGCCAACATTTTCTATGTGGCTTGTCAACAAGTATACATACACACACACACAGTTGTGAAATATATATGCTTTCACTCAATATATAAAATCCTCCTTAAATGTATATGTAGTTTTGCATGACATGATACATATATACTATGTCTACACATGTCTGTCCTAAACTAAATGAAATCTGGTGAACAAAATAAACGTTCACATATTTATATATATGCGTTAGGGCATATGCAGTTGTTCCTCTTAGTCCAAGCTTGGCTTGCATGATCCATGAAATACAAAAAGTAATTTTGGCTCCATGCTTTTCTCGAGACATTCACAAATCTTCATCCACACTTGTACACATTCACATTCAGACATCCACACCCATATGTAAGCGCGCACACACACACACACACACACACACACACACACACACACACACACACACACACACACACACACACACACACACACACACACACACACGCTTCTGGCATGCAGGCAAAATTTCATACTGAAATAATTTGGGACAGCTGTACTAATGATGAAGAACAACGTTATGTCGGGGTTTCTTTTGTTTACTAATTGTCGAGCGACACGACTAAGTGTGATACGGTTACAGGTATTATTTTCTATTTCAACAAAACCCAGACTAGTGTTATTTTCTATTTCAACAAAACCCAGACTTATGTTGTTTTCTATTTCAACAAATCTCAGACTGGTGTGAGACAAGTCTAAAGAGCAAAAACCACTTTAAAGTACCTGAATGCACCCCACGCGTCCGTGGGGCTCAAAGATGTGGTCGTTATTGGTACCTCGTCGGTTGAAAGAGTGGCTGAAGTGGTCTTTGTCGAAACATTGTAGTTAGATACGGTTGTAATTGCTTGACAACTGCTGCCTAAAGAAATATTTCAAAATGACGTTTTTCTGTCAGTTCGACGGGAAAGACAAACATACGGTACAGAATACTTTTGAGAGACTGGCTTTTAACTGATATCACCTTTTTGCATTCATGACACAAAAGACATTTGGCTATTGCATATTATAATTTTATCGTTTTCACGACACAGAACACTTTTGACAGACTGGCTAATGACTATTATAATTGTATTGTTTCCACGACACACAACCCTTTTGACAGACTGGCTAATGACGATTATAATTGTATCATTTTCGCCCAGTCGCATTACATGAAATAAAACATTCAAAAAAATACAAATTCCAGAATAATCTTTTCAATCACAAAGATAAACATACCTTACCAGACTCTTTGGTCGATAGAATTCTCAAAGTCCAATCTTTGTAGATTACGAAAATCGTATTTAAATAAAGCTGACCTCTGCGCATTGAATTTATTGAAACGTTCTCTTGGGAGGGATTTGACCTCTGTGAATTATACATTCACACGCCAACAAAACACCAAACTATTATACAGTCACACACCAACAAAACACTAAACTATTATACAGTCACACACCAACAAAACACTAAACTATTATGCATTCACACGCCAACAAAACACCAAACTATTATACAGTCACACGCCAACAAAACACTAAAATATTATACAGTCACACACCAACAAAACACCAAACTATTATACAGTCACACGCCAACAAAACACCAAACTAGTATGCATTCACACGCCAACAAAACATAATAGGATTAAAGTATTGGAATCTCATGTGCAAGCATATCGTTACAACATACAGGTAAATATGCAAAATATTCATTTGTAAAGGAAAACAATATTTAAAGTGCATAACGAAAAGAAAGACATGCACAGATTAGTCGTGACACTACAAGCAGTGTCTCGGGTCATCAAAACAAACACTAGTGCTGGCAATCATTAAGAAATGCTGGATGTCATAAGATACAACAAATCGGCATTCACGCAAAATGCAGAATGTTGATGAAATTTCAGCTGCATTTGCAATGCTTACGTCACTGTCTAAGAAAAAAGAATCCTTTCCTGCAGTGAAACGGAAACAAGCTATTTTAATTTAACATCTTGCCGGAAGCATTGCACATACAAGTATGTAGGTCAAGATGGTCTCCAAGGACCAAGCTAACAAACGTTGAAATTTACAAGTTATCCACCACGCGCCTTCTCTTTTACTTAAAGGTGCACACAAGGACATAATTATCTGCTACTCTGATAACCGTCCGTAACATCTTTAAGCACAGGCGTGAATGTTAATTAATGAAAGATATGTTTCGTATCTTAAATTTAAAGCACTCACATATCTTTGCTGCTGAACTGCCGCCGCCATAGACAAACTGTTGGCACATGCTAACAGGCAGGGCGGAATCATTCTGAACAGAGACTGTGCAGTCGCTCCCCTTGTGTTTGACGAAAAAGACCAGTAATGCAACTCCGACTACCAGCACGACGACGACAAGGACGGCAAGGAAGCCTGTTATTCGGGTCACGTAGCAGCCGGCATGATGACTGGTTTCTTTGGGCGAAAAAGATGTCTCCCGTGTCAGATCGTACAACTCAAAGCTGCGTCCAGGCATGGTGGAAACAAAGGATCAGAAAAAATATTTCACATTCGTTCAAGCAGAGCGTTGGTCTTTTCCTGTAGTAAAACCAACCTATAAATGAAGCAAACTATTCAATAAAAAGATCAGAAGTACATAATTTCCCTAGAAGTTTAAGTAGTGTTGCTAAGTGCTACCATAAAATGGACGAGACGAGCTATGACGCAGTGATGCAAAAAACACGTCCACTTAGCAACGTCCGACAACTCGCGCTGACAGGCAACTCTAACAGCCAGCGACACATGTAGCTGAACTAATATCAGGATGCCATCTGGCAGCCGGGATTCCGACCGGAAGGTCTAATAGGGATAGATACATGTCCTGTTGTCCTGGATACGGAATTGTGCGAAAGTCGATTAGAAAGAAATGTTACCAGAAAATAGGTTGCCGATAACAGCTTTGAGTTGATAATTGCCTTAACGGTTAGCGGCAGTTTTCACAAATCAGACACCTCAAATCTCCATCTAGAAATGTGACTTGAACATATGTGAAATATCATTCCAATATTCCATATGTGGACGTTGAATTCACCCCGCGAATTAGTGGGGGTGGGGGTGGCGGCGGGATTGTGCGGTGAAGCCTGAATGCAAACGTCACAAAGCAAGTGTGCAAGTGTGAAATTGCTCGAGATGCAGGGCACCACCGTAAAAGTCGTGTTCACCTCCTAGTGTGAAAATCATATTACCACTTTTTAACGTGAAAGTCATATTATTACTTCTTGTGTGTAAATCATATTATTACTTCTTGTGTGTAAGTCATATTATTACTTCTTGTGTGTAAGTCATATTATTACTTCTTGCTGTGTAAGTCATATTATTACTTCTAGCTGTGTAAGTCATATTATTACTTCTTGTGGTGTAAGTCATATTATTACTTCTTGTGGTGTAAGTCATATTATTACTTCTTGTGGTGTAAGTCATATTATTACTTCTTGTGGTGTAAGTCACATTATTACTTCTTGTGTGTAAGTCATATTATTACTTCTTGTGTGTAAGTCATATTATTACTTCTTGCTGTGTAAGTCATATTATTACTTCTAGCTGTGTAAGTCATATTATTACTTCTTGTGTGTAAGTCATATTATTACTTCTTGTGGTGTAAGTCATATTATTACTTCTTGTGGTGTAAGTCATATTATTACTTCTTGTGGTGTAAGTCATATTATTACTTCTTGTGTGTAAGTCATATTATTACTTCTTGTGTGTAAGTCATATTATTACTTCTTGCTGTGTAAGTCATATTATTACTTCTTGTGTGTAAGTCATATTATTACTTCTTGTGTGTAAGTCATATTATTACTTCTTGTGTGTAAGTCATATTATTACATCTTGCTGTGTAAGTCATATTATTACTTCTTGTGTGTAAGTCATATTATTACTTCTTGCTGTGTAAGTCATATTATTACTTCTTGCTGTGTAAGTCATATTATTACTTCTTGTGTGTAAGTCATATTATTACTTCTTGTGTGTAAGTCATATTATTACTTCTTGCTGTGTAAGTCATATTATTACTTCTTGCTGTGTAAGTCATATTTCTTTCTTTCTATGTGAAAGTCATATTATTACTTCTTGCTGTGTAAGTCATATTATTACTTCTTGTGTGTAAGTCATATTATTACTTCTTGCTGTGTAAGTCATATTATTACTTCTTGTGTGTAAGTCATATTATTACTTCTTGTGTGTAAGTCATATTATTACTTCTTGCTGTGTAAGTCATATTATTACTTCTTGCTGTGTAAGTCATATTATTACTTCTTGGTGTGTAAGTCATATTATTACTTCTTGCTGTGTAAGTCATATTTCTTTCTTTCTATGTGAAAGTCATATTATTACTTCTTGCTGTGTAAGTCATATTATTACTTCTTGTGTGTAAGTCATATTATTACTTCTTGCTGTGTAAGTCATATTATTACTTCTTGTGTGTAAGTCATATTATTACTTCTTGTGTGTAAGTCATATTATTACTTCTTGCTGTGTAAGTCACATTATTACTTCTTGTGTGTAAGTCATATTATTACTTCTTGTGTGTAAGTCATATTATTACTTCTTGCTGTGTAAGTCATATTTCTTTCTTTCTATGTGAAAGTCATATTATTACTTCTTGCTGTGTAAGTCATATTATTACTTCTTGTGTGTAAGTCATATTATTACTTCTTGCTGTGTAAGTCATATTATTACTTCTTGTGTGTAAGTCATATTATTACTTCTTGTGTGTAAGTCATATTATTACTTCTTGCTGTGTAAGTCATATTATTACTTCTTGCTGTGTAAGTCATATTATTACTTCTTGGTGTGTAAGTCATATTATTACTTCTTGCTGTGTAAGTCATATTTCTTTCTTTCTATGTGAAAGTCATATTATTACTTCTTGCTGTGTAAGTCATATTATTACTTCTTGTGTGTAAGTCATATTATTACTTCTTGCTGTGTAAGTCATATTATTACTTCTTGTGTGTAAGTCATATTATTACTTCTTGTGTGTAAGTCATATTATTACTTCTTGCTGTGTAAGTCACATTATTACTTCTTGTGTGTAAGTCATATTATTACTTCTTGTGTGTAAGTCATATTATTACTTCTTGCTGTGTAAGTCATATTATTACTTCTAGCTGTGTAAGTCATATTATTACTTCTTGTGTGTAAGTCATATTATTACTTCTTGTGGTGTAAGTCATATTATTACTTCTTGTGGTGTAAGTCATATTATTACTTCTTGTGGTGTAAGTCATATTATTACTTCTTGTGTGTAAGTCATATTATTACTTCTTGTGTGTAAGTCATATTATTACTTCTTGCTGTGTAAGTCATATTATTACTTCTTGCTGTGTAAGTCATATTATTACTCCTTGCTGTGTAAGTCATATTATTACTTCTTGTGTGTAAGTCATATTATTACTTCTTGTGTGTAAGTCATATTATTACTTCTTGTGTGTAAGTCATATTATTACATCTTGCTGTGTAAGTCATATTATTACTTCTTGTGTGTAAGTCATATTATTACTTCTTGCTGTGTAAGTCATATTATTACTTCTTGCTGTGTAAGTCATATTATTACTTCTTGTGTGTAAGTCATATTATTACTTCTTGTGTGTAAGTCATATTATTACTTCTTGCTGTGTAAGTCATATTATTACTTCTTGCTGTGTAAGTCATATTTCTTTCTTTCTATGTGAAAGTCATATTATTACTTCTTTCTGTGTAAGTCATATTATTACTTCTTGTGTGTAAGTCATATTATTACTTCTTGCTGTGTAAGTCATATTATTACTTCTTGTGTGTAAGTCATATTATTACTTCTTGTGTGTAAGTCATATTATTACTTCTTGCTGTGTAAGTCATATTATTACTTCTTGCTGTGTAAGTCATATTATTACTTCTTGGTGTGTAAGTCATATTATTACTTCTTGCTGTGTAAGTCATATTTCTTTCTTTCTGTGAAAGTCACATTGCTAATTGCTTATTGAAAGTCATATTGCTAATTTAAGTTGTTATAGTCATCTTGCTACTTCCTAGTGTGAAATTCATATTAATACTTTCTGCTGTGAAAATCGTATTGCTTCTTCCTTTCGGTGATAATAAGCGCTTACACAGGAGTGAGTTATCTTATCTTGCAATACAGAAATAAGGAGTAGATTGAAAAAGAAGCAGTTCACTTCAAAATTGTACACCTGTAAACATCGATGTGCATAAAAGAGGAAACATGCATATGTAATAGTCGTTTCTAATGGTAACAGTCTCTTTCTCTGTCCATCCATCCACCCATCCATCCACCCATAATCTATTTATTTATTTATCTATCTATCTATCTATCTATCTATCTATCTATCTATCTATCTATCTATCTATCTATCTATCTATCTATCTCTCTCTCTCTCTATCTATCTATCTATCTATCTATCTATCTATCTATCTATCTAATTGGTTTGAAGACACATCTAAGTCTGCAAATGACACCTGCAGTTCTGTCAATTTTGACTTTTCGATGCGTTTTCCCACCATTGAGGTTCCAGAAAATGTCACAATGCCTTCCGCGCCCACACCCGGGCCAGAAAGACCAACGGCGAACCCAGCGAGGGCAGAACTAGTGATTGGAGAAGTTGGACTGAGAAAACGATTCCAGCAATAAGTCCAACTATACCAGTTCCTTAGACGTATTGAAACATATTGCAATCCTGTTACTATACTATTTAGTATAACAAGAAAATCTATAATGCGTGAATAGGCACGTTACTAAGAGTTATATTGAAATATGTTGCAGTCATGTTACTATACTATTTATAACAACAAACAAATACTGCAATGCGTACATAATTCCTAAGATATGTATTGTAAAACTTTGCAGTAATATAATTATATTATTTAGTGTAATAAACAATAAGTAATGAGTATGCAACATCTGAGATATGTATTGTAAAACTTTGCAGTAATATAATTATATTATTTAGTGTAATAAACAATAAGTAATGAGTATGCAACATCTGAGATATGTATTGTAAAACTTTGCAGTAATATAATTATATTATTTAGTGTAATAAACAATAAGTAGTGATAGTACAGGCCAGTTCTGTGTTACGGTAATCTCGAGTTACTGCAGTACGCTGATACGAGCCAACATTTCAGGCCCATTTAGTTTTCACTTCCGATTTTAGTCACATCCGTTTCTAACCAACAGATTAAAACTATTTCCGACAATATTGAACAACAGACACATATAACCCTGAGGCACAAGAATCGGTCGCCATATTTCACTATTGGGCCAACACACAGATTGCCGGTGAATGCATTCCTATTGACTACAAATCACTACTTATGTAAAAATGTATTGACTGCAAAGTCCTACTGATGTACAAATTCCTACTAACGTACAAGTTCCTATAGATGTACAAATTCCTACAGATGTATACATTCCTTTTATAACTTTTATTCTTACTCCTTTGCTTTATTTTTAGAGTATATATCAAGATTTTAAAATAAGTGAGCATTTCTTACACATATCACAACGAGTATGGTGTGACTGTGTGTGTGTGTGTGTGTGTGTGTGTGCGCGTGTGTGTGTGTGTGCGCGCGCGTGTGTGCGTGCGTGATTGAGTGCGTGTCTCAGTGTGTGCGTGTGTGTGTGAGACAGAGAGAGTGTGTGTGAGAGTGTAAGTTTGTGAGTGTTTACGAGTGTGTGTGTGTGTGTGTGTGTGTGTGTGTGATGCTCATGTACATCAGTAGGAATGTATACATCTGTAGGAACTTGTACATCATTAGGAATGTATACATCTGTAGGAACTTGTAAACCAGTAGGAGTGTATACATCTGTAGGAACTTGTACATCAGTAGGAATGTATACATCTTTAGGAACTTGAACATCTATAGGAACTATTTGGAACTATGAATTAGCTAATGCTAATTAGTGGAATTTGTAAAGAGTAATCTATAGCGCTGTCGTCACAAAGCCCATATAATTGCTTATTGCAACACAATACTTGTAGCGTGATATTATTCATTAAAGCCAGTCTTGGATCTTAGATCTTAGCTTAGATCTTGGGATCTGAAGTTTGGAGCCTGAGAACCAGAGTCTTGAAAGACAAGGAACCAGAGGAACTCCAACCCGACATCTTCAATACTGGAGACATTGTCCGCCATCTACGCAAGGTTCTGTAAACCGACAGTGGAAAGGCCATCTAGAAGATATTCGCTGTGTGATGTTAGAACCGCACTGATTGACTGATGGCAACATATTCAACTATTTCATAAACATTAAAGGTAAGTCTATGTATTCCATCGAAGGACAGAACTAAGAAATGCGCGTATAAACTATTCGGGCCAAGTGTTAGATTACTCTAGTAACTGCGATTCATAATTGTTCATTCTTTTTTATTAATTGAGTTATTATTAAATTTATTGTTATCTTACCCGTTGTTACATTATTGTTTGTAGCCGACTGGAAGGATTAGCTAACTGGGGGCCCAGCTGTAATAAAGGGATAAAGAATTATAAATCTTAATGTATAAATAAAGGGGAGATAACATTGTTAGCTAAGGCAAGTTAACTGATTTATTTAGCAAGGTGGCGTGAGTAATTGCCTGAAAACTTGGGTATTTTCATGGTGGATAAGTCAGGCCGTCTGGCTGTCGCTTTTGTTAGAAATTATTCGATAAACCAATATTGATAACTGGAATCTAAAATAGGACAGGGTCGTTAAACCTAGACCGGACATGTGACATATGGTTTTAATTATTAAATTGCAGCTTATTTTACATTTTTTTTGTTCTGTTATATCAAAACGACGTGACCAAGAGAGTGTATTGAAAAGGAGTCACAAATGAAATAGGTTCTTTGAAATACAACTGTGTACAATGATGGTGGCCAAAAAAATACTATCTTTTACTCAGAATTCCCGCTGAACAGTGTAAAGGTCAAGGCAATCAGATGGATGAGTTACATTCTGGGTGAGGAAAGGAAAGAAATCAGAAACTATATTCTTTAACATTACCCTCCAGGTAGTGGTGGTTATTTATAATTTATATATGATGTAAAGAACGATCAACTCACATTGTTTTTTTTATTCTTTTTAGATCATTGAAGCAATTTTAATTAAACGTGAGTGTGCTGTCTACACAAAATATTTAAATTCTGTGTTAAGAGTATATAAGAAGAGAAAACATTCTGCATTTAGTAGCCTAAATTTTAAACATAACGACACATGCAAAGCAACATGACGAAACGGTGCTAGCTCACAGAGGACAACTTGCAATGGTGGCTCACAGAGGACAATTTACAGTGCTGTTCTACAGAGAACTATAGTGGTGGCTCACAGAGTACAACTTACAGTGTTGTTCTACAGAGAACAAAAACATGCTGGCTCACAGAGGACACTTACAGTGCTGTTCCATAGACAACAACTTACAGTGCTGGCTCACAGAGAAGAGCTACAGTGCTTGTTCGCAGAGGACCTCTACAGTGCTGTTTCACAGAGAAAGGCTTTAGAGCTGTCTCGCAGAAGACATCTACAGTGCTGTTTCAAAGACAACAACTACAGTGCTGTTTCACAGAGGACAACTACAGTACATACGCACAGAGACCAGCTACAGTGCGACAACTTAGCATACTGGCTTTGCAAAAATTATATTCATACACACACAAGCAACTGATAACTTTTAATCTATTTACTTAAAATACACAATCGATATTAACAATAACATTTCACCACATCAGTAATATAATTATGGTAATACATGTATATAAACAATATACAATCAATTATATGTCAAAAGGTTAATAAAAAAAATGTTCAAAAGAAGAGAAATGATAGACAAAGCACGACAAATTCTAGATAGGATTATAAATAAAATAAAACTGCTTTCTAAATCAATTGTATTTCTCTCTAATTCTTTTTAGTCTAGGGTTCCCGATTTAGGTTCCTAAGCTCAACAAAATGTTTTAAAAATTGAACCCCTAAGGATGTTTTCCGTAATTATACCTTGTAGTAATGTATCTTGAAATACTATAGAAATGCACTTTTTGACTTGCTTCACCCCCATTCTAGCTATAAAACATGTTTCACATGCGTACACTTTACAGAAGTAAAAATAATTAAAATAAAATTAAAAATAAGCAAACTAAGTGCAAGAGATGCACATTCCACAAGCATTGTTCTCATTCCGATATGCAATCCTAATGGGCATGGTGAAAATTGCTGAAAAGGTCGCGAGTTCACAGGGATTTCCGTTAGGATGGTCGATAACTTGATTTGGAAACAAGCAAAGCACAATTTGTAATGATGAAAACAGAGTTAGGTTTTGGCGTTCCTCTTACTTAATGCAGCACTTGGATGGACAACAATACACATTATGAATAATTATATCAACTATATTATGGCAAGAATCATATTAGTACAACTTTACTAAGTACCGTTAGATTTAGCAATGAATCATTTTGACACTGCGAATGTTTACTTGCAGTAATATTTCTAATGAAAAAGCATTTTTTTGTACTTAATTTGTCTTTCGAGGAATCGTAATATATTTTGTGATTCATTTACACTCTCCAAGAAATAAATAGTTTAGATTTTCAATATCTCCACTTTTTGTAATATTGCAGAAATTATGCCAAATTTAAAATAAATTTAAAAATGAATAACTTCTCAAAATAAACCCGATATTTATATTTTAAATCAAATATGCATATATATTCTTGAAACGATATTTTTAACCCTTGTGTTTATTATTTTTGTTTATTTTCATAAGCGCCATGAAGACAATTTTGAAAGGCGAAGAGTTTGCTAGGCGGACTCTCGGAAGCGTGTCTTTTTGTTTCACACCAAATTTTCGAATTGTCGGACACTTCCGGTCAAAAATGATATATTTGTGAGGTTATGATAGTGTTTAGAAAAAAACCATTTCATATGTTGACAAGGTGATCGTTTAATAAAAGTAATCCAGTTTTTGCATTAGACACTTGTCAATAATTCACATCGAAATAGATAAGTATTTGTTTGTGTTCTTTAAAATAAATATTAAGTGGATTTCAAAAGATACTGATCAAAACAAGTTTCTGATTATCATCTACCTATCTGTGTTGAGATTTTACTTACGTGCGAAAATACTTCTCTCATTCTAAGTACTTGAAATTATATCATTTCTAAGAAAGGCAAAACATGCAAATATCATAAGAAATTCCGAGAGATAATTTTCTCTACTTCATATAAAATTTTCTTATTGATTTCTATCATCGAGAAAACTAAAACAAATTAGTAGGAATAGATGGAAAAAAGTAAACATTGAGGAAATGAAAGTATATATTTATTAAATCAAACATGTTCCACTCGATCTTGTAATACATTTCAAGAAAAAACACATAGTACGGCAATAAGTTATTCTATCCTTTATTAAACCAGTACAAGTCGAAAATGTAAATATCTTTATAAATACACAATACAAATTACTTCGCAAGATTCAATATATCCGCGAAACAGACTTCATTATGTCTATTCCATTATTAATAACAATGACATTTTAAGAGTACTGATGCGCGATAAACGTATCAGAACATATGTCATCTTGAGCAATGTATATTTTAACTCTAGGCTTTCATCTTGTTCATATTGTTGTTATCATTTGTTCCGTTTCAACGTTATAATATGTATATCTTACAAAATGCTGAAATCAAAGTATAGTATATGCAGTTATAAGAATACAATCTTTATATTTTCAGTAGGCTCTCTTTAAAAAAAAAAGAAAGCTTAAAAACATTAAAATTATTATAAACGTATTTCAGCAACACATGCGATAGTATTATTAAAACACCGAAACTAACCTTTCATGATTTAATTACAACAAAGTATTGTTATTATTATAATTATTTAAGGATTTAAGGATATTAAAGATAGCAGTATATAATAAAAGCGGGAGAGACCATACAATTAATCGTTTTAAGAAAAGATAAGCATGAAGAAATAAGCGTAATGTCTTGCAATTACAGAAATTGTACCGTTTGAAAATCATGATTATTTAAGAATAAAGTCTTGGGATTATAGAAGTATGCTCGCATGACCTTTCGAGAACCTCGAGCAAATAGGACTACAATCTTGAGATTACTGAAGTACGCTTTCTGGATTGTTATGAGATAACATTTATTTTGATACTGTTTCTTAAAATATTACAAAATTAATACGGTAGGTCTTATGTATTAGCACTTTTAAGATAGGAAATCTTAGATCTAAATCTATTGTTTAAACATACCAGGAGAAATCTTTTTTCAAATCATTCGAAATACTTTGCATGTAAATGAAATGCACTCTCACTGTGTATAGTATGTTGAAAAATAGTAATCTTTTTCACATACCCAGACCATATACAATATCACACAGTCTTTCACCCATACCGGGTCTGCTATCCACATTTTAAATTTAAAACTTGTGTTGTGTAATATGGACAAATATGATAAATGTGATAATTTTAGGAATTTATCAACCTTAGATACTACTTTGCTAGGCGTGTTTGCTAACTCCTCATAGCAAATAGTGAATACAGCAATAGTCTTTCGGAGCTTTCTGTGTGTATTCCCCTTAATATTTAAGGAATCTCACACACATCATTAATCTCTTGCAGTTCAATAGTAGCGAAAGACCTGACATGTTCAGCAGGTCTTGAACCTTTTCTCTCCAGCATAAGGCCAATTAATTCCACCATAGATAGTCTGGGTAGAAAGGCTGCGTGCAGAAGAGCGCTTGTTTTGACGGCTTCAACAGGAATATCGAGCTTTTCTTTCGTTTTAGAAATTTGGTTAACACTCGTTAAATCAACTATGCAACCTCGCGAGATGATATCTTTCAGTTTTTCTATGGAAACGACACCACGGAATTGATTGGAAGACACAACGCTTAACTTTTCCTGAAAGTCTGCCCATGACTCCTGGATTTCTGTCAACTTTGACTTTTCAATGAGTTTTCCCACCAATGAAGCCCCAGCAGCTGTCAACACGCCAGCCGCGCCCACACCAAGGACGGCGATGGATGGAATTGTGATTGGAGCAGCAACCCCGGCTGTTAGAATGGTTCCAATAATAAGTCCAACTATGCCAGCTCCTAAACATGTATTGAAACAGTTTTGCAGTCGAATTACTATGTTATTTAGCATAACAAACAGAACTGGAATGTATATACATCTACTGAAGCATTGTGCAGTCATATTACTAAATTATGTGTGAAGGGATTTAAGGCACTCTAGGGCTCAAACAGATATTTCAACAAAGTTAATTTACAATCATCCCAACGAAGAACACATCATGTGTGAGCACTACGGTTGTTGGGTGGAATAACTGTTAAATATCATTTAGAAGAATTATCAAAATATCTCAAGACATTTCTCCAACCACACCCTCAAGCTATTTATTCTTACTCCAAAGGGGATGTGCCAGAAGACTGGTATATCAAAGGATCGACTCTCACGTTCCGCTTTCGCACCTTCTTCCAGATGCAAACACACAATACGAACAAAGACAATATATTTAGCCAGGAAACAATAGTCTAATGATATATAAACAAAATAAACATAACTTTCATATATATTAAATATTGTAAATATCACTATGGAAAGCATATATAAAACTTAACAGCCTAATTTAATTTGAAATATAAAAATGGCAATGGAATTACTTTTGAACACTATTTACCTTAACGAACAAAACCGTAATGTGTATACTCGCAAGCTCTGGGTTATGGTAATCTTGAGTTCCTACAATCTGCCGATTTGCACTTACAAGCAGATTGGAACTATTTCTGATGATAATGAACCACAGACATATTCTCCTCTGTATCACTGAGGTAGAAGAATATAGTGCCATTTTGAAGTGATCACAAGCTCTCATTCACTATCGAGCCAACATATAACTGATTTAGACCATTGTCACATAAATTCTATTTAACGTTCAGTGGAACTTGTTTGTAACTCGGAACTTGCCTCTATATTTTACTCCTAAACAGTGAATTTCACTTTCCTTACTTTGGTCCAATGTAAGTTGTGCTTTACTATTGATATGACTCGAAGTATATGAAGTGATAGCTGATTTATGAAAATGATAATTTCTCCATTATATCATATACATCATTGTGGTTGAGGAAAATGAAAATAGAACATTCATTATAAAGTTACAGAAATTATGAAACTGTGAAAATGCACATTAAATTACTTTTTTTAAAAATAGCCAACAAGATAGATAGATATACAGATTAGTCACTTATTATATTTATCAACAACCAGTGCTCATACTAACACAATGTTCTACCTGTACAGATGCAAATTATATTCGTTCGTTCAAATAAAATTATTTCGGTCACCTAACCATCGAAAATAATATACATTATATTTATCTTTACCTGCACCCGCTCCAGCTGCTATCGTGCCAAAGATTTTGGCAATACTGACGTTATCAGTATGTTTATCAAGGTCTTCAGCAATTTCTAGGAGCAAAGATTGTAGTTTTCTGGAACTTCTACGTATGCAAATGATCGTTCGTAAACAAAAAATAAAGTTTGAAAGATTACTCTGGGGTTATCGCTGTGTTTCGAAAACGTGACTCCATAAATCTTTGCAAAGTATAATTTTTAAGAACTTTGCTTTAAGAAATCTCTTTAGAAATTAGGTTTGTAATACTTTAGATTTACTATGTACATCGTATACATTGTAAAATGTAAACATTTATTTGTAACAAAAAATTTAACAATAATATAAAGTGTACATTTATAAGATCTTTATAAGAAAAGCCTAAAAGTTTTATACTAAATATTTATCATTATCATTATCAAACAATTCTACAAAAGTGTTCGTTACCTTGCCACACAAAATACTAATTTTACAGATGTAACAAAACTCACTGACCTTAGTAATTTTTACGTATACCCGGGTACTAGGCAAATATAAAATTAAGACATTTTAATATTTTAAAATTTAATTACTTGGGTGCTTACAAACGGTTAAAATTATTTAAGCATTTTAATTACTTCAATATACTTACAAATGATTAAAAAATTACTTATACTTACAAATGATTAAAAAATTACTTAAGTATCTTAATTATTTTTCTGGCTGCTTACAAATAGTTTAAACTTATTTAAAAATCTTAAACAACAGTTACATCCAATCTAAGTGCTGCATATTTATTTATTGTGTATTAATTGTAATGGTAAGCATGGAAATGGAAACAACATATGATGTACTAAACAAGAATAATTAAATTAACCCATGAAAAGCTGTCAAAGGTGAAATAAAACACCTAATCAAAATATGAATTGGAAAGAGCTTATATGTTACTATATAAAAATAAATGCTGAAGTAAAATTTAGATGGTTTTACATAAGAATTATGATAGGAATTCAGTGAAGAGCATTTAATCAATCAAAGAAAATAAATGTTAGACAATATATTAAGTATACATTCTGCAGTATATGAAAAAGGTACAGTTGATCATGTTTTTTGGGACGCTTACATCACAAAATCCTTGATGATTTCTAAACTGTAAAATACAAAATCATTCCTAGCACACAAGCATTCATATCTGGACGTTTGATAAAATAATTATACAAGAATATAATAGTGGAACAATCTGTGTATATAATAAAATTTTTATATCTGTGAGATTTTCAGGTTTAAGTTTTAAAAAAGTACTGGGCGGATTTTGATCGGACTTTTACTGTTATATACTGTTATATACCTTAGTGCCCAGGAATCAAGACACGTATAGAACATTATGCTATCCAATAAGAGAGCACGCATATTTCCCTAAAACTACATAAGAAAAGCCCTAAAAATTGGTATAGGGATGTGGGAGTTCACCATTTAAAGTGCACATGTGCAGACCTCCACCATCTCTTTCTCTTGTTTCCATTCACTGATTTATCTCCCCTTCCCTTGTCTCTCTCTGTGTCAACTTTCATTCTCCCTTCCCTCTTTATTTTGTTTCTTTCCATCCTCTCCTTATGTGGTTTCTATGTGTGTGCATCTGTTTGTTTGTCTGATTGCCTCTTTCTCCCTCCCTCCCTCTCTCCATTTCCATTTCCCTTTTTTATCTCAAACATTCTTCCTTTCATAATTCCTATTTCATTCTTTCTGTTTCTTTCTATATCTCTCATTTGTACTCCATCTCTTTCTCTTTAACTCACTTTCTCTCTCTTATCTCTCTCTTACTTATATTTTTTCATCCTATTCTCTCTTATTATCTTTCTTTCTTTTTCACTCATTACAAGAAATACACCAGCTTCCATGACTTAAAGCACAGTCATAAGTCCAGCTTCAGTGCTCAAGTCATACTGTACTGGACCACAGTGGAAACCATAAGAAAGATGGATAATACGCCCATCAAAATCAAGACCAAATTTAAATCTACTTTTAAAATAAAAATTAGCATACTAACACGTAAGATTTTATGACTCATAGATAAAACACCCAATGCTTTTGCTTTACTGTATTATGGTTCTTACCTGTTATTATAAACCATACTATAAAATAATATTACTTTAGGCAACACATGTTGAAAACCAACTGAAAACTGAAGTTGTGTGAAAATATCTAGTGGTGAAATATATTTACTTTCTCCCCCTCTCTCATTTTAAGTACATAAAACATAAGGTTTAATACATACATACACTTTCTCCTTTTACTTCCAACCCGTGTTTTCAACTTTATTTTTAACATTAAAATCTTTTTTCTTTCTTGTTCTTTTTCTTTCTTTCTCCCTTTTCTTCTGCTTTACATTCCCTTCTTTTTAAATGAAAATATAAAACAAATTGAACATACACACGAATGCATGTATAAAAATCAAACGTTATGTGAAATGTGCGGTTTTTGTTTCATAATAAAAGAATTATTTTAATACCCACGACACTTAAAAATATGTAGTGAAGAAAACGAAAAAGATCACTGTGGGTTTTTTCTAATCCTCTTTAAAATAAGGTGTGAATTTGAATTTGCTCAGAGGGCAGTTCATTCAGGTGGCAGGACACTGAAATTAGATAGAATATAGATCACACGTTTTGGCCGTCATTTTTGGTATGATGAGAAGTGATTAAATGTTGAGATGGAGATTGTACATGCATGAAATAAAACAGGCTGAAGACGATCAGAGCATAGTGAGAAGACCATTAATTTTTAAACACAGGCAGTCCAATATTTGGATAATGGATAGCATTTAACAATTTTAGAATTCTTTAAGCAATTTAAATTGATAAATTAAATTTGTTACTTATTCATAAAATTGTTAAGTAGTAAATATATGATATTGTAAGAAATTGTATGTATGCAATGCAAGAATTTTCAATAAACATCACAAAGATCGCGTTGAAAAATGAACAACATGCTAAGTAGACACTGCTACATATCATTTTGTTTCACAATACCAGATGTCATCAAGTTGTCTAAATGTCTGGAAGTGACTATATACATTTGTGAGACTGACGTTCAGTGATCATGTGAACATTGTTCATTTGTTGACAAAGGTGTTCCCGCTCATAAAAGTAATTCAGACAATACAATGGATACTTGCATAATTGATTTCAAAATAGAGAAATTTTCACATTAGTGCTTACGAAGATGAACATGCAATGGATTACAAAATAAAGATTGAATCATAACCTTGGCGTTAAAACTTATGTACCTTTGACACTATTTTCACCACTCATAACAGAGAGGTATCTTGCTAATAGTAGAAATATCACGTTAAAAGCTACCTCAAACTATTTCTTAATATAAAACTAGTCTACTCTGGTCTGTAATAAGTTTATATATTGCTTAGCAATATCGAAAAATGAAAATCAAAACATAAATAACATACGTTAGGTGATAGAAATACGGAAAGCTTTGACGAAATTTAGTCTTGTATCATGATATTGTATATATGTTTACTCTGTGCTTCTGACACACTTGAGAACAAAAAAGTGGTAAGAATAAAGGTCAATCTGACATTTATTGCATCAGTGCAACATAATGCATAATGCTTCATAAGTATACAGTGCAACATGAAAGTGCATAATGATTTAAAGGTATACAACACAAAATCAATTACACTACATGAAATTTCAAAAGCTAAAATGCCTTTTATATCAATACAATTATTAATAACACTGACATATGGACAATAAAATCTCTAAGACTATTATTTTTTTTAAATAAAGAAAAGAATAAATGGTGACTCAACTAATTTTTGTTCTCAACTCCGGCCTTGCTGTTTATATTGTTATTGTCATTTCAGTTTCCAATAAAATACGTATTTAAGCATATATTCATTATATCGTACAAATGGTAAAATAAAAGTACGTTACATGTAATTATAAGATAACAGATCTTTATGTTGTGAGGGTTTTTTGAAACAAAACAAACAACTAAAAACAATTATTATTTTAGCAGTTAATGCGACAGCATTGTAAGAACTTCGAGAAATCTTGCATTTCGTTCTGCAATTATGCCAAATTATTAAAATACTTCTTTCAAGAGTATACCAAACGACCACATTATTTAATTAAACTCTGTGAGTCACGCCGTGTTACGTGTATAATTATAAAAAGCATAGCATCTTGAAATTACAGATATAATAATATTGGAATGTTTAAGAATAATTATCAAGTAAAACGAATAATATAATGGGATTATAGAAACTTGCTTTCAAAGGAGTTGGAGAAATGTGACAAAATTAGCATAATGTGCTGCGAGTACAGAGATATGTGCTTTCTGGATTGTTTTGATAATATAAAAAGTTGCAAAAGAGAAAAAACGATGACCGGCACATAAAATTAAATACGAGTATTTAAATTAGCATTTTTAAAGACACGAAACGCAGCTATAAAGATTAGTGATAAATGTATTGAATATACACAATAAGAAATAATTATCATTTTCTCTAGATACAATTAATTGCAGTCTCCAAACTACCACAAACCATAGAATTTCTAATACGTTTTCTACACTGTACTGCTAATTGTTTACTTAAAAAAGTTTTGTTAGAGAAAATGGACACATTAAAAATATATGTTAAGATTGTAAACCCCAACATTAATATTTTTAAAAATCATATTACTACAACATAACATGTAAACCGAGCAAATGTTTTACATAAATTTCTGGAATTACCCCTCACTTATATAACTTATTCTCACAGACATGTATAATTTTTTGCAGCTCTATGTTGGCAAAGGATCTGATTTGTTCAGCGGGACTTGAACCTTTTCTCTCCAGCAAAAGGTCAAGCAATTCCACCATAGTTAGGTCAGGCATGAAGGCTGCATGCAGAAAAGCACTTTTTGCGACTGCTTTTTTAGGAATAATGAGCTTTTCCTTTTTTATAGAAATATCCTGAATGATCATTAAATCATCTGTACAACCTCGTGAGATAATGCCTTTCAAATTGATGATAGAGACATCAGCATAGAATTTGTCTAACGACACATCCCTTAACCTAAGCTTAAAGGCTTTCCATTTATCTTCAAATTCCTTCAACTTTGACGTTTCGATGAGTTTTCCCACTACAGAAGCCCCAGCAGATGTCAAAGTGCCTGCCGCACCCACACCCAGACCTGAGAAACCCACCGCAAGTCCAGCGATGGCAGGTATAGTGATAGGAGCAGCAGTTCCGGCTGAGAGAACGGTTCCAACAATAAGTCCCACTATGCCAGCTCCTAAGACATGAAGTCATATTACTATACTATTTAGTATAATAAACAAAACTGCAACACGTATACAGGCAGGTTCCTGAGATATAAAATGAAACATTTTTCAATCATATTACATTACTATACATTATAACTAGCAAAACTGCAGTACATATTTATTTTTGCTTCTCTTATGTGAATTTTTTTCTAACTTTTGTTTCATTGTTATATGTTCTTTTCTTCTCGATACGACTCAAGTAGCAGAAATGGTAACTGATTTATGAAATTATGAAAATGATAATTATACTTAAAATGTATTGTCAAAAATGAATAGCATATATTGCATTAGGATTAATGGCATCTTTCATTGCTAAAACCAATCATTCATATTCATACTAATACTAGTTCAGATTCCACGTATAATGAGGATACAATTTATTTCTGTGATGGGACATCAAAATAATGTTATTGAATATTTACCTGTACCAACCACTGCTGCTGCCGTACCAACTCCTTTGGCAATGTTGACGTTTCCGGTGTGTTTCTCGAGGTCATCAGCGACTCCCAACAACAAGACTTGTAGATTTCTTGAGCAGCTCAGTAAGTCATCCATTATAGGAGACTTATCGTTTATGTAAAAATAAAAAATACCCGCTACTATTAGTCTCGAATTTTATAAACGCAAACATTAAGCTTTGCAAAATGTTAATTGCGACTACAATGTTCTTAGCAGTCAGTCATGAAAGTACATGACCAACGCCATGTGATCGTCAAACATGACAGAACAAATCAAAATAATCAAATAACAATAAAGATTGCAATCTATATTTGTAGTAAGTGAAGCATAATAAAAGTGTTTGGGTAAAGTCTTGTGGCAGAACTGCGCTATCATTAAAATAACTGATAACATTTTCTCAGTAACATATGTGTTTTGTAATATACTTTACTAATTTTATTTATTTTTAGGTCCCTAGAACTATAGTCAATGTCTTGTTAGTGGTGCTGGTGGCAGTAGTAGTAGTAGTAGTCATAGTAGTAGTAGAAGTATTAATATTACTGCTTTTATGAGTAATATTAATAATATATCAGGACAAAGTATATATTTGGATCGATCTGCAATGCCTAGTTTATTTTATATTAGATTAAGTATAATAGTTGCGACAGGTATTTTTTTATTATTACGAGAGGACCTCTTTTAACCACGAGAACATTATCATCTCTACAACTCTCAGCTTGCGAGTGACGGACTGGAAGAGTGCCTGCCCCTTGCACTCTCCCCATGGTAAATTTCTAGTGTTTTAATGAACACTAAAGAATAACTCTGACCTCACATGCGTCCACACAGAGCAGTTAAGCACTAAGGAAAAGGCCGATGATCACCCATCTTACTAATTAATAAGCCCCCACACTGCTCTAACCTTTATAACTCAGTAAAAGTATAACACAGGTCTGGGGTGTTGACAAATAAAGAAATATTATTTATTAATAAATAATTAAAATGCACACTACATAACAGAACATTGATCAAATACAAATAAGGACATATACAATGAGGACATTGTACATACAAATAAGAATATTATATAATTGACTGTCCAACACAGTCTCAGGCCTGATAAGGCTCTCTTATAATTTCTTAATTTTAAAGTTCTGAATTCGTCTCTATACAAAGGCCTCAAATGAACAGTTTTCATAAGACAGGGTAAGGTCACAAATGTAACACATCATTTAAGGAATGAATGAGCAGTAAATAATGAAAAGGAAAAGTCACATGACCTTTTAGTGGACGCTTGTTGCTGACTATCCTTGGCAGTGATGCAAACTCGCTCGGCTGGCGCTGTTAGATGAATAGTAGACTTTTGATGTCAACAGGGCCAACAGGTGAGGCCAAAGTTGCAGCAGGACCACAAGGAACGAAGAGTTCCGTTCGACAGTAAATAAAAGAAAGTCTTCCAAGGTCTTCACGAAAAAGTTTTCATAAAAGAAAAAAACACTGCCGATCGTTTTACCTGGAAATGCAGTTCTTATATTTGAGTACTCAGACTAACCTCCCATCTGCTAATCTACCTCTCCTTAACACTCATAAGAATTAATTCAGTATTTAGAAAGTTCAATCATTTTGCTCTCATCCTTGATAGAACAGTCTTATTCTTTCACTATATATTTAAACAAATTTGAACTGTACTGCACACTTTCTTTAGTAACTGCAGCCATATTAATACATGTGAAAATAACCGAACACACAAAATTTTGTCACGTTATGAACATCTTCAAATCAATACAAAACAGTTTCACAGAGATTTAGATTCGATGCATTAAATATTACAAGTTTATCAACAAGAGCTTGTCATGTTAATAAAATTTATATTAGACAACATTAAGTTGCACGGTATTTCTGCTGGTTAAAATAGCAATAACAAATATCACTCTACAGCTATCAAACAGCATACAGAGTTTACACATGGAAAATGAGTATACCATTATTTTGCTCAAAAGAAAAGGCGTATGAATACATTTTTAGTTAGCTGGGGGAAAATACATAAAATTACAATTTAGAACTTGTAACTTTGTGTTTACTCACGTCAGCTTTCACCATGCAAATGTACCAGAGCTGGGTCTCTTTTGAACATGCGCTCTGAATCAACGACTCAAAATTAGTGAAAAAACAAGATTTCTGTTCACTAAGGTATTCTCCCCCAAGTCCCTTTAGTTCCCATTGGTTAATTACAATCTGCCAGTAGATGGCCATTGCGTAACTACAACTGGTCAGTGCGAGGCATTGGTTGAGTCTGACAGGCTAACTTCTAGCATCATACAATGAGTCATTTTCCATAACAAGATTTGGGGTGGCTCGTGCGTTCTCAGGAATCTACGCTTTTGAATTTTTTTTATACGATCATTGTTATTCAGTCTCGATAGTACTGCGGGCAACGCCCAATAATCCGTTTTAGGATTATGTTGTTTTCTACATTGTACGTATGTACTTAACGTGCAGTGCACGATGTCTACTTTAAACACTACATAGAAATGTCGGAAATACGAGCGAGTGTTCCAAAATTATCACACAAAATATAATTCATAAATAAAAGTACAGATATGGGTTATAAATATTTTTAAACTGTGGCAAGTAGAGAGAGAGAGAGAGAGAGAGAGAGAGAGAGAGAGAGAGAGAGAGAGAGAGAGAGAGAGAGAGAGAGAGAATATGTGTAATTGTGGGGAAGTTCATTTCTGAACTGAATTGCAAAGAGCTGATGTGTTTTACAGGAAAATAGTGTCAATTTAATACAAATTGACAACATTAATCATGTTTCGATAATAATATCCAAAATTTATTTATATTTCCATTTATATTTTCTCGCGAGAGACCCGACAAACCACTTGCAATGCATCCCGCTTCATAGAAAGATTAATATTTTCCAGCATGCATGTAGCAGCATTTACCACCTAAAATTACTATAGTTTTTATAATATAAATAAATATCTATAATAGTTGTCATAAATCCAATACACACGTTTATATCAGTGTGACAAATAGCACGCGTCAAAACATGGGACATTATACAGCAGTTAGCAGTGTCAACATTTATTTTTATTTAACATAAAAAATCTAATTTACCTCGCATTCATTTCTTCAATAAATTTTCAAACAAATAATTGATAAATAAAAATAATAATTCTTATAGAATTCAGTAATTAAAAACTAAAACAAACTTAATTGTTCATTATTTCTGTTTCAGCAAATGCGGATTGAAGATACTAGTTGTGCATAATATCCTTTTGCTCCACACAATGACGCTGTACACAAAGAGGTATTCCGGTAAAAAGTTATATTTTAAAGCTGTTAGATAATGTCTCAACAAAACTGTTATATAATTCACCACCAAAGCTTTTAAATAATGCTTCACAAAATGTGTTACATAATGCTTCGCCAAATCGGTTCATAAAGTTTCACCAAAGCTGTTATACTCTATGACACAGGGTACTTTTGAAGCGACTGCCTACATCTATAGTGCATTGCTACATCGATGATGTTGCACGTTGCTACATTGCTATTGCTGCAATATATTTCTTATACCCTTATTATAGCTCATGTATTTGCGTCAGTGACCATCTTCTAGTATTCAAACTGATAATGCAGCTGTGGTCTATTTATGTATTTTAACAAGTACAGTAAAACTATTTCGATTTTTGTCTAATTGGCATCTTTAAATGCAGCATTTTCACGATTTCCTCCGGCGTCTAAATGTCGTCACGGAATGCAGTACTTGACAGCCTTTTGCTTGTTGTATTTCTATTTACTCACTATCTAGTAATTACCCGTTGTTTTTTTCCTATGGACCGTGGTTTGCTGTACTTAAGAAATTACTTTAATAAAAATGTGCTGTACTTAAGAAATTACTTGAATAAAAATGTGCTGTACTTAAGAAATTACTTTAATAAAAATGTGCTGTACTTAAGAAATTACTTTAATAAAAATGTGCTGTACTTAAGAAATTACTTGAATAAAAATGAATAACTCTAAATCGCAGAATCTCTAATTCCAAACTAAAGCACATTTGAAAACATGATGTAAAGAAGAAATTTATATGTACCAATATAGTGACGCCTACGCCACACTAGTTATTGTTATTATTATTATTATTATTATTATTATTATTATTATTATTATTCAGCCTCTTTCCACGACTTCTGTTTGACTGTCGGCTGTGATCCAAGGTCTCGGAATCTTACCAAGATTCTGGGAGATCCAAGGTTTTACGGAGGATGTGGGCACTTCCGAGGAGCGCTGCTTTGAGTAGTGGAGCGATTCTGTGGTTTCCAGGGAGTTTATTCAGGTAGCCTTCCAATTCAGATGTTATGTTCCCCAAGGCTCCTATCACTATAGGTATCACTTCTGCTTTTACATTCCACAGTCTCTGGATTTCTAATCTGAGGTCTTGGTATTTTTCTATTTTTTCTCTTTCTTTTGTTTTTATGTTTCTATCACTTGGAACAGCGACATCAATGATTGATACTGTTCTGTTGGACTTATTGAGAACTACAATGTCTGGTCTTCGTGCAGGAATCACCCGATCTGTTCTTATCTCGAAATCCCACAGTATTTTGACTTCTTCTGTTTCGGTGACTGCTTCTGGTTGATGCATCCATGCTCTTTCTGGGGTTTGTATGCCATAGTTCTCACACAGATTTCTATGTATGTGTTTTGCCACTTCATTGTGTCGTTTGGTGTATTCCGTTCCAGCCAGAACTTGACATCCAGATAGTATGTGCTCTGTTGTCTCATCCATGGATTTGCAGAGTCGACATTTGGAATCATTTGAAATTTTCATGATTTTCGCTTTGTGTGCTTTGGTGTTGAGTGCTTGATCTTGTGCAGCTGTTATGAGTGCTTCTGTTTCTGCTTTCAATCCTGCCTCTTTCAACCATTTGTACGTTAATTGCTTTGTTGATATTTCGTCGGCTTGTCGTACATACTGGCCATGCAGAGGTTTCTGGCTCCATGTATGTGCTAGTTCTTGCTTCGTTGTTTTCTTCCATGTTTCTTTGTCTGTTTCTGGGGGTTGGAATAGTCCACTCATTTTTACTGCTTCTATCAGTGGATCATCTTTGTTGTTATGCCAGATGTAGTCCACAAGGCCAATGACTTCTGCTTCAATGACATGTTTGATTTTCTTGAGACCTCTGCCTCCCATTTTTCGAGATACATAGAGCCTATCTACGTCTGCTTTGGGGTGTAAGGCTTTATGTATTGTGAGCAGTTTTCTTGTTTTCCTGTCCAGTTCATTTATTTCATTTGCTGTCCAATCTATGATACCTCCAGTGTAGCTTACTACAGGTATTGCGTATGCATTAAGGGCTTGTATTTTGTTTGCCCCATTTAGCTTGGACTTCAGGACTTGTCTAACACGTTTTTCATATTCTCTCTTAACTTTGGACTTCACTTCTCTCTGCATATTTTCTTGATGTTGTAGTATCCCAAGATACTTATATCCATTTTCCATTGAAACATCGTTGATTTTTCCGATGTCGAATTGCAGGCCTTCTGTTGTTTTGACCTTGCCTTTCTGGATGATAATTCGTCCACATTTCTCAAGGCCGAATTTCATGTTGATGTCCTCACTGCAGATCTTGACAGTATTGATCAGGGATGTGATGTCACGTTCATTTTTTCCGTACAGCTTGAGATCGTCCATGTACAGTAGATGGCTGATGACCTGTCCTGCTTTCATTTTGTATCCTAACCCTGTTTTCTGGATCACTTGACTGAGAGGATTCAGTGCAATGCAGAACAGCAGTGGCGATAAGGAATCACCTTGGAAGATTCCACAATTTATTGCTATGTCTGCAATATTTGTGTTGTTGCATGTAAGGGTGGTTTTCCAGTTTTTCATTGACTCCTGAATTAGGTTCTGTATTGATGGCGCTACTTTGTACAATTTTAATGTTTCAATTATCCATGAATGTGGGACTGAGTCATAGGCCTTTTGATAATCAATCCAAGCCATTGCAAGATTTGTTCTTCGTTTCTTGCTGTCAGTCACTATTGCCTTATCAATTGCCAATTGGTCCTTTGTTCCTCTGCTGCCTGGTCTAGCACCCTTTTGTTCATTGTTTAGAAGTTATTATTATTATTATTATTATTATTATTATTATTATTATTATTATCCCATAACTAGTTACAAGTGATTGAGAATCTTAATTTATGTTATTAATAGTTTTTCAGAAGACACCACTCGTCTCTCTCACTTGGCGGATATGCAGGCGCTGCAAACATTTTCTCTCTTCCACAATATTAAGACCCAAACATTTACGGACACACAACATTTCCGTAGGTGGCAAACGTCTTACCAAAGGAGAAGATAAACCCTTCTTTTATTCTATATTTAGTGATCCCCCTTCACTGTCTTCTCCAGCATATGGTTATCAGTACATGTAAAATGATTAATAAACTTAACCATAAATTTAATAAATCTACAATTTTTGATGCGCTCTCCAAGCACACTGTAGAGAGTCGTCCTGAATTTCATATGTGCTATCCACATCAGGAAGAATATTTCTGAATTTTCGTGTGTTTACTCAGTTCACCACAATGAACATTTGAAATAATCTTCATGAACTCTCAAGACCAAATTCAGGCCACAAATATCTACTGCATTGGTTCTTGAATGGAATTCATGTGAATCACCTTACAGCAACACATTTTACTGATAAGTTGACAACAACGCTAGATGCACACACCAACATATTCAATTAGAGCATAGTAGTTACTGTAGCATGAAGTATTAAAGGAGAAACAAAAGGGTCTGCTCCTCATAAGCTAATGATTGCCTCGATGGACTCGAGTTCTGTCAAATTCAAAGTGATTAGAATAGAGTATTTCTTCAACAAAAAAACATCCAGTCCCTCCCCATTGGATGAATTTGATAAGAACATGTGTGAGACTATTAGAAAAACTACTCATCCAACTGGAACTGTTTTGGATTGCATCTAATTTCTAGCCATTTTCCAACTAGGTTGTTTACTTCCGACTTTGACATTTACAAAAAATATCATCTTAAGGAGTGCCCGAGGTCAAATCACTTTGACAATTAAACAATTTATATAACAACTAAGTCTAGAAATAGGGATAGGTATATTTATTCTGCCACAAATATAATATAGACTTACCTCGCAGAGTTAATGTATGGGTACCAGTATAAAACAGAAGTACTGAGCAGAGCTAATATACTGTGTACCAGTATAAAATAGACGTAACTGGCAGAGCTAATATACTTCAGAAGAATGAGCATATGAGGGTATCAAACTCGCTATTTATAGCACGACTCGTTGTTTACTTCCCCAAAAATATAAAGTTGGGTCCATGTAAAAGACCAATTCACTCTTCAGTAAAGAGGCGCAAGCGCCATTAACAATATGCCAATTCCAAGCCTGTTATCTACAAGTTGTGTACGTGACTGCACTGAAAGGAAAGTGCAATGCAGATGACATGTTCTTACGAAATCTTACTTTGCTTACGAGAAATCAAATTAAATAATGGCAAGTAAACATTCTACTCATCCACCCAAGCAAGGGTCAGCAGGTTTCAGTTAGTTCCCTTGGTTGCCTATGTTGTCATGCTATTGGTTGTGTGTTACTCACTGCAGTAGTTTGAATTGTTTCACTCCCGCGATTATTCGTACATAGTTTTATATATTTGATAACAGGGAATATTTATATTTTAAAGCCATAAAGCGAGCTCTATATTTTGCACTTCAAATAATATTACTTCAAATTGGACACACACATTCAAACACAAATTTACGCAAATGCATACACACACACACACACACACACACACACACACACACACACACACACACACACACACACACAGAGCATATCACATGCACATGGGGAGACACACATATACAAATACATACATAGAGGCATGCACATAGAGACGCATACATACATTTTAGCACGCACGCACGCACGCACACACACACACACAATGTACTCACACAAAGACACACACACAAGCACAATAAATATGAAAGTGATAAATTAGTTTGCTTTATATTTCATATAGTTCGTTAATCCGACGAAACATTTTATTCTCCATTGCAATGCGGAGGTATAGATAGTCACTCTTTACAAAATATTAAATGTGCACGCTTAAAGACGCTTGTTCTTCATAAGTGCATGTTTCTACGTGTCTCTTTTGGGTTAAATGTACTGCTAAAGGTACTTTTTAAAAGAAAATGTTATCATTTTAATCGTGTGATTTTCTCTTGCTTTCATTTTTCCTCACATATATACGCGTGCGTGCACACTTACATGCACAAACACGCGCATACATAAAATATACATTTTACCTCTCACACATGTAGACACTTTCTCACTCCCCCCCACCTATCCCTCTCCCTCTCTCACACATACACGCACTCAAACCTTACAGGGACATGAAATCGTTTTCTTCTAAACACCCACTTGAATGCAGATACACTTAGTCACCTACTCTCTCTCACCTGACAAATACACAAAATCTATTTCTTTTCTAAATATACACATGAATGCAGACACACATTGTCATTTTCCTCCTCTCTCACCTCACAAATATATGAACTGTATTTCTCGTCTGCATACACCAATGAAATAAATGTTTAATACCCCCTTACTTCAAAGCACAGCTCACTGTTTTTCCATACGTGCACAGACACTTTCCGGCACAATAGTACATAATAGTAAATAAATATATAAATACAAGAATGGAGGGATGCATGAATGGATAGCTGATTGGATTACTGGTTTGCGCACTGGATGGACAAATAGATGTGTATGTAAATGAATAGTTTATATGTATGATGTAACTTATGTATAGAGATATATCTGTAACCTCACTCTTGTTGTGTGTATGTTAAACTAGGTTAAACTGAAACAAGTCTAACGTTTAATCAAACATTTTGTGAGATTATGTAAATACCAAAGTTCTTTTGATTATATTCTTACCTTGTTTATTTGATTGTTGATTTAATAAATTTACTAACATTTTCCCACATATATTAAAACCTTATGTTGGAGTAATAGTGGCTCGATGGTGGCTCATTAAATATAAATCAAAGACGGATTTTTATTACTATTTTAGTAACATGTTTCCATCTGCAGAAATATTAAAACAGTAAAATGTATATCTTATCATTGTGTAAAGAGTATAGTTTTAAGGTTCTTATAATCCGTGGAGTGAGAGGCAATTTGGTGTCTTATGGGAGAATTATTAATTACAGAAATTAAGATTCCCGATCACTTGTAATTAGTTATGAGATGTTAATAGTAAATAGTAATAATAACGAGTGAAGGGTGCCCGGAGGTGCCACACTTTCTATTAAAGATTATTAATTGATTTATTAGAGGGGTGTTTTTAATGCAAAAATAGTTTTATATCATATTCAGAATAAAAAACTGATACACGGTTAGAGTTACAGCTGAAAGACATGGGGATATTTAGTAATTTTCCTGAAATTTTAATATTATAAACAAATAAAATAGTTAACATAATTATACCGGTTTTAATTCTTCAACCTGTTCTTTCTCTGTCAAAAATCTATGTAAACTAATCACTGACACTACTATGCACACTTGGTGACCTATCAAAGCGGTCTTGTTAACCTATGTCTTAATTTATTCTTATAGAACCGATTACACTGCATTTTCTTAATATAAATTGTAATCACTTGGTCTACATCAGTAAAGAAGAAGAAAAATAAATGAATGTAAATACTTAAAATCTACCTATTGTGTGTAATTTTTATTTCCTTTAACAAGTAATCTGACATAAGTGTTAAATCTTCCGTTATACTTGCTATTTTTTGCAATTAGTATTTTCCCGCAACTTTTCTTTTCTTTTTCTTTTCCTTTCCTTTTGAAATATAGTGGAAAATTTAGTTCTAACGTCATTTTGTTTCTTTTAAAATATAGTGGGAGATCTATGTCTATCAGCATTTTTTCTTCTTTTGAAATATAGTGGAAGATGTAATACTAACATAGTTTTTCATTTGAAATATAGTGGAAGGCCAGGTCCTTTTTCTTTTCCTTTTGAAATACAGGAGAAGATCTACTTCTGACATAATTTGTTTTCATTTGAATATAGTGGAGATCAAATTCTAACATATCTTTTTTTCGACAGTACACGCATCAAAACATGACTCGCAAGAATTTTATTTAAACATTGTCTCCCCTCTGTCCTGTCCTGGAACCATACCACTGTATTGCACGAAGTTATGTCCATTCCAACCGGACCCCATACAGTATAAACTCAGGCAGTGGTCCCTTTTTCTGGGTTGTCAATCCTTCCCATTGTTATGGAACATCGGTTGATGACGTGTATAAAAGAATCCTTTTTATTTTACCAGATGATACAATTCCTGTCTCATTTTCTTGATCTTTGATCTTGATTGATGAATTTGGGTTCGGGTGAATAATATTTTGTTTGTAACTGGAGAAGTAAATTTGCAATCCATATTTTAAATTTAATGTTATATAAATTGTTACACTGTCTCAGTAACCTGATCTTGGGCACTCCTTACAATGGTATTTTTGAGTGTCTGAGTTTGAAGTAAATGGCTGAGGTGAGAATATGCAAATAAATGGTGAGGTAATGCAAGCAAGTGAGTTGTTTTATTATCCAATGGTTATGATTTATGAGAATGAGAGCAGCCAACGGGCAGAGATTAAAATGTTTACTTGCTATTGAAACTGCGCGAGCTACGGTGATCCATGCCATCTATAATTAGATCTAGGTACAGCAGCTGCCACTGCTGGCATGATTTAGCAGGCCGCCATCTATGAACGGGATGCGAATGTGACCAGAGTGGGGTGTGTGTACTAAATCGAGACAACCAGTGTCAATTCTCTCATCTATTGTGTGATTGGCTTGCGTCTGTCGGTTTCCCTTGTACCCCACTCTACATTACCCATCTCTGTGCCAATGGCCACATTATCACGGATACCTGATCCACAATGTTACTACCCGGGTATTAGCACAGCAACAGATACCCAGTCCCGGGTACCCGTTGACACCACTAGTCATGGCATTTTATCTTATTTCTCTCTCTGTCCTTGTCTCATTCCATGATGAACGCTAGAGGTTATTCTTGTATATCATTAGGATAGAGATATTCCTTTGAATACCCATTGTTAATTAGTAGAGTATAAGAGGCTATTTGAACTGTAACTGTATTTGTTAATTGATATAATTGTTGCTTAATAAAGTTATTATTGTTTTTATTCCTTCTTACATATACTATTCACATTCGGGGTAGTAGTGGGTGGATGGGGGTTCATAGAGTCAATTGTTAACTAAGTATGAATGAATCAAAGTAAGATAGCATTACTCCTTAGGTAAGAAGTTCCACATGTGAACAAAGAATTGTGTTTTAATAATTACAGTGGGATATGAGTATTTAAATCATCGGAATTATTGATCTAAAATAGGTTCCACTCACTAGTAATTGGTTATGCACTGTTTAATGATAATTATCTTTATAATTAAAATTAGTCATGTTAATAATCATAACGGGGATGTGGCGTAGATAGTAGTCACAATGTAGAGATGTATTATTTGAGTTGACTTTTATTTCTACAAATGTTTGAACTAAGCTGCTCATGAAACACTTGAATTGATTTGATATGCTGTATTTATTATATTGTGTGCATATATCGGGCTAATAAATACCATTGCAGGAAATTGTAATTTGAGACTGGAATGTAAGAAACAATGGAGTTATAAAGCAATAAAATGGAAACTGATTATATTTTGCCGTCAGCAAGCAGCTTTTTCAATTTACTACTTTCAAGTGTTATTTGAATTTCCTGGTTCACTGACTGTAAGCCACCGCAACTGTGCAGATGCAGAAATCGTCTGCCATGGTGTTTGTAAGTGTAAAGAGGATACACTACACTCTATTTGCAGTATGGTGGAAAAGTAATCTCACTACATTAAGAACGTTTCTAGTATATGAAAATTCTAGAAATTACAACAATTACTGTTCTGCTTGAATGAACTGGTACAGGAGAAAAACTCAAGTTGATTTTAAGAGAACATCCAATGAATCTGCTTCAATATGAGGGAAACGTCAAAATGAACTGAACTATAATTTGTCCCATTGTGGCAAAGTGCCTGAAGGACTGTTAAGATCATGCTGAATCAGGTTATGTAAACATTTTAATTGCTTATCTCTACTAACTCCAGTTCTGTTCTATGATAAGACTATCCTGTGATTGTATTGACATTATTGTTGAATTGTATTTTATGCATAAGACTCTGAATTATACGAATTATCCGAACTTGGGTTCGTGGAAATAATTATTGATGCCTAGTAATCTATTTCATTGTTTTTGTCATATGTATATTTGATTGTTGATTTAATAAATTTATTGTTAAATTTATTGACCTTACACATACTGATAACCTTATGTTGGGGAAGATGGGGGCTCGCTAAATATAGAATAAAGACATATTTGTCTTCTCCGTCAGTAAGGAGTTTTCTACCTAAGGGAATATTGTTTGACGTTAAATGTTTGTCTTTAATATTAACTTTTGCAGCGCCACGTATCCGTCAAGTATGCATGAGAAGCAAGGACACTGACGGCAGAAATACAGCACAGAATACAAGCACTTGAAATGAGATACCAATGAACCATCCTTGACATCTCTTACAAAGATCACATCACAAACGAAATGTGCGTAATACCTCCAGACGTGAAGCTGGCAAATATGAAGACCTCCTCACCACTGTCAAAAAAAAAGAAAGATGAAATGGTAATGGCCATGTTACTCGAGCCAACAACCACTCCAGAACAATCCTAAATGGTAGCGTTATGGGTGGCAGAAAACGAGGCAGACAGAGAAAAATGTGGGCCGACAACATCGCAGAATGGTCGGCAGAGACAGAGTTTGGCACATGACCGAGACAAGTGGACGGAGCTGGTCAAACGTTCAGCAGCTCAGCGACCCAACGACCACAATTGGTCAAGGGACAGATGATGGTGATGTCCGTCAAGTGACAGAGACGAGTAGTGTCTGCTGGAGAATTATTAAAACGTAAATTAAGATTTTCATTACTTGTAATTAGTTATGGATGATTAATTAATAATAATCATAACCATTAACTAGGTGGCGTTGACGTAAACCTCATCCACATTGTCCATATGCAATTGATTAACTATGAACATTTAACATAGCTGTACAAAATTTAACATACCGGTAGAGCATTTAACATAACGGTAGAACATTTAACATAGCAGTACAACATTTAACATAGCAGTACAACATTTAACATAGCAGTACAACATTTAACATAACAGTACAACATTTAACATAGCAGTACAACATTTAACATAGCAGTACAACATTTAACATAACAGTACAACATTTAACATAGCAGTACAACATTTAACATAGCAGTACAACATTTAACATGACAGTACAACATTTAACATACCGGTAGAACATTTAACATAACATATATTAATATTTAATATAACGGTATAACTTTGAACATACAGGTAATATATAAAACGGTAGAACATTTAACACACCTATAGAATTTAATATAATGGTACATCATTTAAATAGTAGTAGTGTAGGGGGCGCTTCCTGTTTCCGCCGCTTTCGCGCTAGACATCATTTAGCATACTGGTGGAACATTTTATAAAATGGTAGAACATTTAACAAACTGGTACACTATTTAATATTACGCTAGAGCATTTAACAGACACATAGAACATTTATTATAGATATATAACATTTAATACAACTGTACAACATTTAATACAACTGTACTACACTTAACACACTGGTAAAATATTTAATACAACTGTACAACATTTAATACAACTGTACACCATTTTATCACAACTATACAACATTTAACACAACTGTACAAATTTTAATACACTGGTAAAATATTTAATATAACGATAGACAAACTGACAACATTACTCCGTCAGAATACGTGGACCGATTTCAGTACAACACGCTACACAGTACACGAGGAAGGAACGAAATCAACACTGCTATTTATTAAACACTAATAGAATTCAAATCGTAACATAGTGAACTCGGATAATCTCTCAGGACAAGTCTCGGAAGCACATCTCGCTTTCCTGTCAATATGATCATTTTCAGAGCACATTCAATGTAGATCAGTACTATTTATTTCTAGTTTACATAATTTCTTTTTCAGCAAAATGTGCAATAAATATATATCCCTTAGTGTTTATGAAACATTTCACGTAATTAATACTTCTGTCATAACATATTACTCTCTGGTTACTTTTTAATTCTTGACCATTGGGCTGTTGTTACCAGTGACCTGCACGTCATCACTTACTTCCCCTCCGTATCGAGTTCTCGTTCCTCAAACTCTGCAACTTTATATTTTATTTTTTCTCTCTTGCAACTTCTTATAAGGACGTCTCTCCATCATCAGTTCTATGTATTAGTAGATTAATTACTTCAGTACTCGATTCCTTTCTCTCGAAAGAGAAATCCCTAACTGGATGGATTCCAACTTTCTCCCTTAAACAAACAAAAAAAAAAATCGAAAATAAAGCAAGGAAAGCTCCGCAATTCACCCATATTTATTTACTTTCGCTAGTTTGCTGCTTACAACCTTGTTTAAAGATATAAGCGAATTTCTGGACCCGATTCCTGACATGGGATCAGTTTTGTATATAACTGTTACTTAACCAAATGGGTCACAGGTCAAATACACACACAACAGCTGTCCTACTGGCACACTCCCCATGCCCATATGATCTACTTCCTCTTAAGCATTCCTTAAATAAAACAGGCTAAGGAAAAAGCACGCAGTAGTTATTCTCTGTTATTTTATGTTGCTCGGTCTTTGTTTCCCTGCACTCGATAACTCATCCAATGTGAGCTGCTAACACTGAACGTGTTTGTTCCTGTGCGTCCATAGCAACTACACACACATAGATACACTGGAATCAATAGGACTTTACTGTTTGAAAAAATGCAGATTATAAATGCGGATAATTCCTGCAGTGATAAATCTGTATTATTAGGTCCAAGCAAATGCCATTTGATTGATTCCATTTTAAATTGGGTCAGTAATTGTTTGTAGCAACATAAGCAACTTTAGTTGTACACACTTCCTTTCTCTCCTTCTTGTTTCTGTCTGTGTATGTGTATGCACGTGGTGTATATATTTACACGTGTGTGTATGTGTGTGTGTGTGTGTGTGTGTGTGTGTGTGTGTGTGTGCGTGTGCGTGTGTGTGTGTGTGTGTGTGTGTGTTTGTGTGTGTGTGAAAATCTTGAAAGAGAAAGAAAACGACAAAGAGAAAGAGATGGAATAAAGAAGAGAAAGAAAATATGTATTGATATCAAATTGAATCAGAACAATAGATAGAGTGGGGTGTTGTAAAAAAAAATGATTAAAAGTTGTTTATTTTGTCATTAAAATCTTTAAAATATGTGGAAGTAGTGGTGAATGTAAAGCTTACCATTAGTCGTAAGCAAGTACCTTTAAATGAGGTATATTCGTTGGAAGATTAGAGTATTGGTTAATTGATTAGAATAATGGTTAATAGATTAGTAGTGTTCAAATTTATGTTGAGGGGGAAATGGATGATATTGATTCATAGTTTAGTGGTTTAAAATATGTAGAATGGAAAATGAATGAATATTGGCTACTAGAATAGGACATTAATAATTTAGTAGGACTGAACATGAATGTTTTGGGTTACTAGAATAGGGCTGCATTAATTTAGTGAATTGAAAAATGAATTATTTTGTTTATTAGAATAGGAATGTAATAGTTTTGTAGGATTTAGAAGTGAATAATTTTGATTACCAGAATAGGATTGTAATAATTTAGTAGGGTTTAAAAATGAATGAGTTTGGTTACTAGAATAGAACTGTAGTTTGATTGAAAAAAGATTGATTTTTTTTTACTAGCTTTGGACTATAATAATTATAATTTAGTAGGACTGGAAAATGAATGATTTTGATTACTAGAATAGGACTATTTTTAAATTTCCTTGTTCAAAGTTTTATTAATTACTTCAGTACTCGATTCCTTTCTCTCGAAAGAGAAATCTCTAACTGGATGGATTCCAACTTTCTCCCTTAAACACACGCAACAAAAAAAACGAAAATAAAGCAAAGAAAGCTCCGCAATTCACCCATATTTATTTACTTTCGCTAGTTTGCTGCTCACAACCTTGTTTAAAGATATAAGTGAATTTCTGGACCCGATTCCTGACATGGGATCATAGTTTTATATATAACTGTTACTTAACCAAATGGGTCACAGGTCAAATACACACCGAACAGCTATCCTATTGGCTCACACCCCATGCCCATATAATCTACTTCCTCAGACACTCCTTAAATAAAACTGCTAAGGGGAAAGCACGCAGTAGTTGTTCTCTGTTATTTGATGTTGCCCAGCCTTCGTTTCCCTGCACTAGATAACTCATCCAATGAGAGCTGCTAACACTGAACGTGTTTGTTCCTGTGCGTCCATAGCAACTACATATACACACGTACACAGATACATTAGAATCAATACGACTTTACTGTTTGAAAAAATGCAGCTTAGAAGTGCGCTCGAATTATTCATGCAGTAATAAGTCTGTATAAATCTTTCAAGCGACTGTCATTTGATTCCATTTCAAATTGCGTCAGAAAGTTGATTTTAGAACATAAGCAACTTTAGTTGTACAGTGCATGTGTGTATATATATTTACACGCGCGCGCGCGCGCGCGCGCGTGTGTGTGTGTGTGTGTGTGTGTGTGTGTGTGTGTGTGTGTGTGTGTGTGTTTGAGTGTGTGAGAGAGAAATTGAAAGAGAAAGAAAATGACAAAGAGAAAGAGATGTGATAAATAAGAGAAAAAAATATATATACCGGTATATGTTATAACGACCTTTAACAGTATTGCTTTTTCCAACAAGTGAAGATATACATGCACACCTTTCTTTAAATAACACCTTTCTGTGATATCTACGCACACCTATCTACAATTTCCAAGCATTTAAATTAAGAACCGAATGTAACATAAAATAAATATGCATGTAAATTATATAAAGGAATGCGAAGCACCAACCAAATGCAAAGTGCTTAGGAATCGTTATTTATTATGTTGTAGAGTTAACTTTCTGCTACCAAGACAACAGTGCGAAACTGTATATTTCATTACGCCTCAAATAACACCGTTTCACGTTGAAACACGTTTCTCTCCTCTCAGAACTATTTAAAACGTGACAGACCAAAACCCCTATCACATTGGACCAGGAATGGTAGAAGTTTTCTCGATCGTGCTCAGAGCGATTGTTAGGTAAATTAAGGACAATAATGCTTTGTGTTTATTTGTGTCACAAATATTCCACAAAGCAAATTTAGAATTGATGTAAAAGGTTTGTTACTGATTATCAGTGCATTGTCAATAAAATAAAAATCTCAATGGAACAACGCGAATCTGATGGAATCCATTGAATCAGGTAATCTGTAATATTATATTTTTACAAAACTAATTTAAATTATTAATTTTACGTCTTAAGAAATAACTAAAGTGCTCATATTGAAGTCAACATTTTGTTCAATTTTTACTTCATGTGTTTAATCATATATGATTTATGTTTGAGTTTTCAGATTTCAGTAAAGATCATAAATGATTGACTTGTAAATATTTACCGCTACACTGGTACGTCTATTTGTGCCATAAACAGTAAATTTATCAAATATAAACAGTTTAACAATGATCAAACATTAATACCATCGACCACAAGTTTCTCATTACCAATATCTGAAAATATCCTTTTTAATTTTACGTTACTAATCAGTGAAATCACTGGTACATAATTATAAGCTGCGAAATAAATAATTTTAACGCAGTGTTGTACAGTACAATAGAGTACATATATTTATCATTTTTAACCTGGACTGTACCTCACGTCTATAGAGTACATGTATTTCTCATTTTTAACCTGGACTGTACCTCACGTCTATAGAGTACATGTATTTCTCATTTTTAACCTCGACTGTACCTCACGTCTATAGAGTACATGTATTTCTCATTTTTAACCTGGACTGTACCTCACGTCTATAGAGTACATGTATTTCTCATTTTTAACCTCGACTGTACCTCACATCTTTAGAGTACATGTATTTATCATTTTTTAACCTGTACTGTACCTCACATATAGGAATTTATTCAGATTTAACTTACAAACTCTATAATGAATTAATCATGAGCAATTATTTATTAAACCCAAAAGGTAATGTTTTGTGATTAAATTGTCGCTTTGAAATAAAGATCAGAAGATTTTTTTATGGTGAAAATACATTCAGAAGTCAACAACGGGCACAAACTGTTATTGCATAAATAACAAGGTCATCTCGCTAAAAATAAGAATCAATAATTAGAAATGCATTTCTTACAGTCACATCTGCACGACTTGTGACGTCATAATATATATTAGATACATAGAATTGTCTATTCATCACTCCATTTTCAATCCATTTATCCAATCATCAAACCATTCATGCACCCTTTCATTATTATGTTTAAACTTATTATTTTATACGTAAGTCCTAAAATTGTCGGTACACTTATGGAAACACAGTGAGTTATTATTTGTAGGGAGGGGGGATAGGAGACGTATTTATTTCATTGTTTATGACGAGAAATAGAGTTCATACGTGTTTGATGTAGGTGAGAAGGAAACTGTCTTTGTGTATGTCCATGCATATATAATAGGTATTTGCGGGCTCATACATATGTGAGAGAAATCGAGATCAATAGAGAGAAAATCAAATAGAGAGCGACAATCAAATGAAGAAAACAACAATTTATTTTCGTTTTTATTAACAACGACTTTAACCAGTATGTTTAGTCCCAACAAGACAAGTAAAAACATGCACTTTGAAGAAATTGTGATTTAACACATTTAATTTTCTCTAAAGAGTACTTATCTATCTAGATATACGGGATTTTAAATAAGAAATAGAAGTTATACACATGAATAAAAGCATGCTCTTAACATATAAAAAAAAAATACCAACCAGCTACCAGTACATAGCACGCATGACTGATTATTGATTTAGTGAAGAGTTTAAAATACCAACCAGCTACCAGTACATAGCACGCATGACTGATTATTAATTTAGCGAAGTTTTCTTTCTGCCATCTAGACATAATAGTGTGTGTTTATCTCCTCAGGTTTTTGTATGGGATTATTTCAAGTTGAAACACGCTTCTCTCTTCTCTGAATTATGTTTAAAGAGTCACAGACCAAAGAAATGTAAAGTAGTGTAATACTTTTTTTGTTGTCGACTTGAGAGCAAGAATTAAATCGATTGAAGAAACAGAAAAAGTTGTGTATATTTGTACGGCAAACGTCCCACGAAGCAAGTTTAAAATATTTGTAAACGGCTTGCTGAAGATTAGAGTTTGTCATTCTTATTGAAAATCATCGCATTATTAATAATCAATTCAAATTCAGAATTCAAATATCTTGTCGAATTAACGAACTATATGAAACAGACTTTAAAGAAATCAAACGAATTGCTTACTTCCAAGTAAAATGAATAGTTCAGTCTACGAATTTCGGGTGTAGCAAAACGAATTTGAAACAGACTGCTAATCCAAACAGGATGTCCAGTTTTACTGTCTTGATCAATTAATGCAATGGCGTTTTAGTTAGTTAACGATCTTGCCAAGCAATAGGATCTCTTCATATTCAGTTAAATGCACTGCGTTAAAAACCCCAATTGGTTTTCCAAGTCAACAAGAGATGGGTATACAAGTGGCGTTTATAAAGAGAAATCTCTCTCTCTCTCTCTCTCTCTCTCTCTCTCTCTCTCTCTCTCTCTCTCTCTCTCTCTCTCTCTCTCTCTCTCTCACTTAGTCTTGCCGATCTTGGGGCACCACTGATGACAAGGCAACTAGCTCCCTCCATTCCATTCTGTTATCTGATAATCTTACTGTATTGCTCAGCTTCACTCCTGTCCACTCTCAGATGTTATCCTCCCATCTTTTCCTCTGTTTTCCTCTCCTTCCCTCTCCTTGCACAGTACCTTTCATGATTGTCTTAGCAAGCCCTGTTGATCGTGTGACACGCTCATACCATTTCATTTTGCGTTTTTTCACAATGGCCAATAGCTCTTCATAGGGCCCAGTGTCTTGTTTAATTCTGTTTCCCATTTCCTCATTCGTGACGTGATCTCTATACGAAATGCCAAACAACCTTCGAAAGTATATATCATTTCAAGATCCTTTCGTTTCGAGATCTGGTGTAAGGGTCCATAACTCATGCATATAAGAACAATTTTACAATAAAAAAAAGCATCAGTCTAAACTTTGAGCTGCCGGAGGTGTTTCTGTCTTTCCAAATTGTCTTCAGCCTTGCCATTGCTGTTATTGTCAGCGCAATCCTGGACAGGATTTCTGGATTTTGATCCCTCGTTTGTCACGATGGCTCTTAAGTACTTGTATTTATTAACTGTTTCTAGTTTCTGATCACCAATCACAATGTCAATGCCAATGCCACTGGTGTTGTTGGTCATCAATTTGGTCTTTTCTGCACTGATTTCCATACCAAAAGCAGTAGCTGTCCTGTCCAGATTTTCCATCAATTGAGCTAGCTCCTCCTCATTTCCTGCAAGGCCATCGATGTTGTCAGCAAAGCTTAAGTTCATTATTGTTCTGTCTCCAATACTAACAATTTCTTCATAACACATGCAAACCCTGTGATTTTCATCGCATTATCCACAAATCTATTGTTCTCTCTAGTTAGAAACGAATTTACATATATTTTGGTCTCCATTCCAGCGCCCTTTGGCATCGATAGGTATCTCATTGGCTTTAAGTGCGTATCGGTGTACCACCCATGAATCAATTGCCGTTGCTATGCTCTATAAAGTTTCATTGCTCGCATCGCACATGTTCTTTCTACGTCACATGCTCTACATTATATTTAAAGTGATTATTAAGAATATTTTCAATTAACATATAATGTATGTGAATATTAAGTACAATACACATAACCTTTATGAAATACATGATAATTTCCCTTGCCTTAGGGAACAAAACTGTTGATATCTGCTCTCTCTCTCTCTCTCTCTCTCTCTCTCTCTCTCTCTCTCTCTCTCACACACACACACACACACACACTATTTTTTTTAAAACACAGTCGAGAACATTGCCAGATTTATGTGACCTCTTCTTTCTCATTTTCAACTAACTTTAGCTGAAGTTCGATCACTGTCAAGGACGCGACAAATAATGTACGTGTGGCAACGTTCCAAGTTCTTGATTAATTAACCGTCAATCTCTATCTGAATAATTATCCTTAAATTATGCACAGTTAAGATTCTCCCATTCAGCCAATCAATCAGTCACTGACAGGGTCTTCGTCTTGCGGTCGAGAGTGACTAAGTCAGACCTTGAGAGTTCTACCTATTGGTTATCTACTCTCCCAAGCGTCACATGTCTTAGAATAACAGATTCTACAGTTCTATCTTGTCTGTCAATCTATCTTCTAGCCCCCCCCCCCCCCCCGAAATATATCATACCAAAAGCAGGAACTTCTCTAAAGCATATATGTGACCGACTTTCAGTACGTCATTATGTCATCTGGCTTGCCCCCATCTGCTATCTATATATGCCCCTCTCTCTAAGCAATAAAAAGAGTGAATAGTCTTTAAAAATTAACAAATTTTATTAAAGAAATAGAATAATTAAATTAACTTGTTTTCAATGATGATAAAACCACACTTAGATAATAATACAGATGCAATATTCAAATTACTCCTCTTATAAATTCAACAGTTAGAAAGAAGAGGAAGAATAATCATTTAAATTATCTCACAAATTCAACAATTAGAAAGAATAAGAAAATTCATCATTTTAAATATCTCTCCAAAACAATTATTAGAAAGATATATACAAATTAATATAAATACTTTTCCTAGAACAATTACTAGGTTTCACACATCAAGCATTCATATTCCTATGCTTAACAGTTAATGTAAAGGATAAGAAGGAATAAAAATAAGAATTTACATATAATCATTGAACGAATACAGGTTTAACATAGACAATATGATTTACAGTTCACCTGATATTTTGTGTGCGTCATTCCTGGCCAGTTATCCCAGCCACTTGTTATCAGCTTCAGTCTGGAACAGTTCTTTTGATGTAATGTTCATGTCCATAAAGTTCACAGTTTGTTTTAACTTAACATACTCTTTGAAATCACAAATCCAGTGAAATTCAGTTCTTGAAACATAGACTAGTAAACTCTCTGTGGAATACTCCAAATTCACTGTCAGTCACTTTACTTCTAGAGTTGATACCTCCTACATAGCCTTTCCGATAAATAGTACACCTAATCATATGGACATTCCCGTAGCTGCTAACACAATGTAGCACACTCCATAAGAAACTGTCACGTCACAAAGTCCAACTGTGGTTCATACAATCCTCTCTGGTTTCCTATCTTCTCAGTAACTGGTATACAGTGCCTTCAGTGACAGCAGACTTCTGACCCAGCCAACATCAGCGCCAAGATCTTTAGTCAAGATGAATTTGTTTTGTCTTGTTCATCATGTGTTTTCTTGCCCTTTAGATGGAGTCCAGTTAGACAAGCATTTGGTTAGACAGGTGTTCCTCGAAGCTGTGAAATACATAAGGGTTTTCGCACATCAGTCTTGTGTTTCAGTCTAACTAAACCCATAATTCTATTCTTGATTCTCATTTTAATTCTTTTCACATTAGTTATTTACTTTCTTTTTCATTGTACCAATAATACACTACAGAAAAAAAATCCTTTTCAAAATACAATATTAGCAAAAGGAAAAATATACAATTTGCAATAATTATAAAATAATTCAATCTTTACAAAATCATGATTTACCATTTCAGACAATTCCTAGTCTTTGCTCTTCTTGCTCCATTAACTGCAGAGGAACAACACATAAAACAACAGACTCGAATGAGAGTCCCGCCTGGCGGGTGGGGTATTTATGCTAAAGTTGGGTTCTACGCTCTAATCTCCCCTTCTGGACATAATCCCTCCCTTGTCTCACTCATTGTGCTACAGTCTCGGTTGGGTGAATGTTACGTTTCCAGTATTTCTTTATAGACCCTGCCTAGGATTTTAAGGACTTTAAAATGATTAGATTAAATTAACTCCTTCTCTCCATCCTATACAGTCTGGTTGCAGAAATTATCATTTGACTAAACATTAAAAATGAGTCTTTGTAGTGAAGACGACAGATTTACGAACTGACAACTTGCGTACAAAAGCTGGCTTGGAGTCGTTAAATTCCTCTTAATTAATATGCATTCATTACGTCATTCAGCTCAGTCAGCCCCCATCCAAACCACGTTAAGTTAGGTCTATTATGCATAAAAATTTACTACGAAGAGGTTTAACAATTAAAAATAAGATTTAATAAGATTTAAAAATTAAAAATAAGATTTAATAAGATTTAACAATTAACAAGATAATCAATATACGAGCGCGAAGTCTAATTCTACTCGTGACAGATAAATATGTGCTTATCAGTGTCCAAGTTAATCGTTCTGAACTTCATGAGAAATTTGCCACAATAGTCTTTGTGATTTTCAATCAGTCGGATTTACTTAGCTTCACAAACGGTGCCTCGTGGTTTCCAAATCCGGTCCAAACCAGTCCACCTCACGTCAATCATCGCCAGCCAATGCACATAGCATACGTAGAAACTGTCTCTCAGTTATCACGCCGGACGACAATATGAGTGTAAGCCCGACCTGAAGACAAAGAATGTTTCCATGATCATTCTGCATTTTACATTCGCCATCCTAAGCACGATTCATATTTAAATGCACTGAGTCAGAAATTCGACCAACGCGTCGTTTACAATTTATATTTGAATATATAAATGATTTCAAGTATGTTACATTTAACAGTACATGATGTACGAATTACCAAATAGTTACAACATTAAAATTTAGAATTCATACAAAGGAACAATTCAAATCAAGCAAAGCGCTTCACAATTTATAATTAAAATTACACACAATAATTTGAATTACAAAGGAAATTCATGTCGTGCACAGACGCTCCTGGCACGCTCCCAGCAAGTTATATAAATTGAAGTTACAATGAAAAAGAGTTACAATGATTTATATACAATAACTTATAGGTTTTGTCATTTACAAGCGAACACGTGCTTAGGCTAAAGTAGCAACAAATAGCAGAAAATTACCTACATGGTTGAAAATTCAAGATACAATTAATAAATGCAATACATTTGCGAGAAGCAGACATGTTACCTTCAAACAAATAGCGGCGGGCTTTTTCCTCTATCGACTCGACGAATGCGGCAGTACAGGTAGACGGTACGACTGTTGCCGTTCTGGACTTCGGAGTGAAGAATTCGGCGCGCGATACTGTATTTATCAAAACGCATAGAACGCATCACGTGACGGTCACGTGGTATGTAGTCGGTTCGAGAAGCTGGACAATGGCCTAAAGTTACATAACGTCTTGACCTCTTTGCTAGAAGCTTCTCGATACTGATGTATCATGGGAGAACTTTAACAAAGGAATTTTCAAAATTTGATTTTTGAAAACAGCAAGTGGGTTAAGAAGTCATGACACAGATTTATCAGACTCGTAACAGTGAATCTACTCAAAAGGCTGTCCTGTGAGCGCAAATCTGGTGTCTTTAGAAGATGCCTGACCCTCAGTCTCACATGCATCATGTCTCTTTGAGGTGCATATTGTAATGTAACCTATGCACTCTCTCTCAGTGCGTCTGCTTCGAGCACCTGTCCGTGCGGCGGTTTCTGTCGCTTCGGCTCACTTTGAATCTCTGATCCTACGTTGAGATCAAAGTTCAATTGTCTAAAATTCTGAATACGATTTTCTACACGGCAAAATATCTGAATGGCTTTGCAGTGGCTTACAATTAAAGTTAAGGCATCAAAAGGATTTCGTGTGTGGTTCAACTTTAATTAGGAGAATTTTCAGTGTGTCTGCATTTTCTGTCCTACAGTACGTGTTTGCACATAAAAACAAAAACACACACTTATCTCCTTAATGCATGCATTATACCCTTATATCCCTAGCTATCTGATTACAATGAGGCAATTGGGTATCTAGATAATGCTTCTGCTCTAGACTTCTTATTTCCAGAAATATGCTTAACAATACAGTTTTACTCTTTATGTAATATGATCCACGTAGTGTATCTAACATTATCAAATGCACTACTGAATAAATAAGTCAAATCTCTATGATCTCACTGTAAAGCGAAAGATATGTAACCCATGTAACCTCCAAATTTATTCTTTACTACATAGTGGATTGACATTCTTTCTCAATTGTAGGGTAGTGCATTTTACAACCTAATAGATTCTTTATTGCATGAGCTACCCGAAGACATTAATCTTCTCCTTGCTGTAGAAGGACGACACCAAGGCCCTCGTCTGCAAGCGATGAGAGATTTCATCCATTATTTTATTTACGTGAGTGGAACTTGGATATGGGAGAACGATTGAAAAAATTACAATCATGCAATTGAATTCTTATAATGGAATTTCACTAGCAGACATACGTGATGAATTGTTACCTATTAAGTCACTGAGTGTATCACTTGCGCTAGTTTTCCCACGTACACAGTTACAGAAAAAACATTTCAAATATTGACTTAAATGTGAATCCAAGAATTCTCGTGCACTACTCTCGAGAGGTATATATTTGCTAGAGCTGCAGCAGAATACAGAAGATTCTTTGTGCAACAGGTATTTTTAAAGTATTGCGAGAGGGCCTCTTTAATTTTGAAAAGCATCATCACTACAGTTTGTGGGTGATGGACTGGAAGATTACACCTTGCACTCCCTGAAGAGTAATTCCTAGTACTGTATTGTACACTACATAATAACTCTGACCTAGCACACGTCCAAAACAGAGTAGTGAACACCCTCTAAAAATGTCTAAATCACACATCGTGTTAATTATTAAGCCAACACACTACTCTGACCTTTCAACCCAGTTATGATGTAGCACAGGACGAGGGTGTTAACAAATAAAGACATCGAATGTATTAACAAAACATTTAACTACACACTACACAACAATTCAACATTGATCAAATACAAATAATGACATATGCAATGAAGACAATCACAACATGCACAAACACACATATACTGTAGATAGTACATTATAGTGTCAGCCTAAAAAGGCTCTATTAATAACTATGTATGATAATGTTCATGGAATCAAAACAGTATCTGTTAACAAAGTTAGTTCAATCGACTATATTCAAACAACACGAACAATGTACATCATAACATTAAAAAAGTCAATAATTTCATGAAAAAGGTCAAAATGACCTGTCTGGAGTTCTGTTCCTCTTTCTCACTTGATTGGTGACATTACGACTTTGGGCTAGTCAAACAATGCGTGGTGGCTGGTTTTATGAATTTTCAAAGTAGCGTTCTGGATCCAGATTATTGGCAGAAACAGGTGCATCAAGTTAAATATGTAATTGGTGCCAAAGAAATCAAAGGAAGGTGCAAAGTACCAAAGGTGCTAAAGGAACCAAAGGGGAGTTTGCCGATGGCTGTAGAAACACGATAATAATTCTTCTGTAGAATTTTAGATGGGCAGGCATTGACTTCCTCTTTTCTCAATAATTCTTAGAAAATATTTACAATTACTGAACACAATCATTTAGTTCACCACAAGGGAACAATGAATTCTGCTACTCTTCCTTTCACAAATTACATACATTTCCAGATATAGTTATACGGTATTAATGAATTAAGTTTACATTTACACTTTTCAGATATAGTTATACTGTATTAATGAATTAAGGTTGATTTACACTTTTCAGATATAGTTATACTGTATTAATGAATTAAGTTTACATTTACACTTTTCAGATATAGTTATACGGTATTAATGAATTAAGTTTACATTTACACTTTTCAGATATAGTTATACGGTATTAATAAATTAAGGTTGATTTACACTTTCCATATAACATTGTGCAGTATCAACAAAGTAAAGTTACATTTATATATTCTAAATACAGTGGAGTGGCAAGTTGTGAGGTGTGTATTATGATAGGCGTGCAGAGACGAAGATATTGTCATGATTAAACCAACTCTCTTGCAGGTTTAAATACCCTGTCGCAGTAGTTAACAATTAAATAGATAAGATTAATCGAATTTCAGTATAAATATAAATACAATACATGCATTTGTACACAAACATATTTGTATTAATGTGCAAATGTATGGCGTTGATGGCAAAGTGCATATTACAGATATATATTCATTAAATTCTCTTAAAGGCACGCTGTTTTGTATATTAAGTAAAAATATATTTGACATTGGATTAATCATTAATATTGGAATATGATAAAACTTTATTCTTATAAAACAATTAAAGTATAACCGTTTATTATTTAATAAAAATTACGAATGTATTATTCAAAATCTGTACAAATATAACTTTACGTCGGCTTTAAGGTCAAATAAAGACAAAAATGTTGGTGTGCCTATAGTAGGGTTAATAAACAGAGTAATTAAAGCGCATATTTAAAATTAGATTTATAATAAGTATTTATAAAATTACTATATATGTTTGAATCAAGAACATTTTTAACACTTAGAGATATAATAAAACAATAACTTATGGAAGGTTTAAGCATTGATGAACCTAAGTGTTGCAAGAAGGCTTTTCTACGCCCACACTCTCATACGCCACCAGACCACCTCGCCACACCACACCACACCACACCAAACCACACTAGGCCACGCCATGCCACATCACTTTTGTTAACAACTGCAAAATCATGTAAAATTAGACTTTGATACAACAGTTTAGGAACACTATGTGCCTGGTGGATTTCTAATATACTGAAAACTGGTGATTTTATTTAAAATGTGTATTTACTGAATTGTACATGCACATACACATACATACACACACAAGCACATGCTACTGTTGAAATACTTAGAAATTCACCCTCGGTGGTCTACCTTTAATTAAATATTTCAGAATGTGTTTGTGACCTACTCTTACTTAAATACTTTATAGTGCATTTGTGATAAACACTTAAGTAAATACTTCAGCATGTATTTGATGTCTACCCTGAATTAAATACTTCAGAAATTGGTTGTGCATATTCTAACTCACAATAAATGAGTCAAGGTCCATACAGACATACACACTGACATGATCTGTTCAAGCATATTACATCGTATCTTATAATGAGTACCTTAGATTACGTAATTGTTTGAACTATGTCATTAAATCATGACAAAATAATACAGTTGTCTTCCCAAACATTATTGTACATTTCGTATGGGAAAAAATAATAATATAATTGGAAGTTTCCTATCGCTAACGTTGTGACTGACGAAATTCGTGAAAGAAATTAGTTGTCAAACACTCAGCCTTAAATTAAACAAAATACATGTATTATACTAAATACACTTCTATAATGTTTAAATGAATAATAAATTCTGTTTTAAACAGTTTTAATACTGTTCTTCTGGTTCAATTATGTGCATGTAATTTGTAAATTTAAAGTTAGGTCGATAAAGATGTATTGCTATGCAGAACGCCATTTCGGATGATGTTACAAATCCACGTGTTCGGATTTCGCACTCCCTCTTTCAGAGAATAATATCAACATTCACACATGAAAATTAATAATTTTAAATATGTAAATTTTAAATAGATAGAATTCGTCCATTGAAAGAAAGCACACAAACACATGTTATAATTATAAACTTTCAAGCATATATACACATACACACGCATATAGATAGATAGATAGATAGATAGATAGATAGATAGATAGATAGATAGATAGATAGATAGATAGATAGATAGATAGATAGATAGATAGATAGATAGATAGATAGATAGATAGATAGATAGATAGATAGATTCATGTTATCAGTTTATTTATGGCAGTTTGTAAGACACGCTTATACGGGCATGTGTTTTTCTTTTCACAGTATAATATCAGTCTCGACATTACAACTAAACGCCCAGGATTGAAAAGCAGAGTGCACTCAATGGAGTTACTGGGGACGCCAGACATGTTTTAGGTTCCGAAGAAGACGATCACAGTGAATCTAGCCAATCAGATGACTACGTGTCTAACAGACTGCCTGTTAGAGAGCCTGAACTGTTTGAAACTTTTAATGAAAGTGATGTTGCTGATAATGAAGTGAACCGAACAGAAACGTATACAGCAGAAGAAAACAGTGCATCTAGACATGTTGAAATGTCTAGAGCACATAAATATAACGAGCCAACAAGCAATGCATCTAGTAGAATGCTTGAAGGTAACCTTAGACAATTAGAAAAGACATTTTCAACATTAACGATTGGCAATGAGTCTAAGCAATCAGAAAGCTTCGCATCTAATGGAAATGTTGACAGAGAAAGTGGTAATTTACAAAGAAATGAGCCATTGAGAGATTCTGACGTCGCAAAATCTCAGAATAAACGACGAGATGAATACATTGAGTTGTATGCTAAAGAACTTGTAGAAGACAGATGCAATGTAAATTTATTCATCCTTTGCCAGGAAGTTTTGATACAAACACGGCACAATCTAATTCGTAGAATTGTAGGAAATGTTTCCTTAACAAGAGGTCAACCATCTAACACTACTTTTACCATTGTGCTATGGAACGTAAACGGACCTACAATTCCCAATGTACCAAAAGGTACTACAAGAGAAAGAAAAAGAAATAAAAAAAGTAAAAGAAAGAAAAAAAGAAAAAGAAATGAAAACATAGACGCCTATGTCTATAGTGTTTTAGGTAAAACTATTACTAAACAAGGCATTAAACGAATTGCAAAAATACGAGAAATGATGCCGAGTACTAAACCATTTGACGTCGGTTTCAACTGTAAGGAAGACACCACATGGAAATCGTTACCAGAAAAGGAAATCAACAAATGGTTCAACCGGATGGGTGTCGTTTTGTACAATGACATTCTCATCGTATCCTGGCATGGACCACACTATGGACTTGACGGGAACCGAAAACGTTCCAATGTTGAATTATTGAAGAAAGTCGTAGAAAGTATACGAAGTAAGAAGGACTGCAAATCGGTTATTATCGGTGGGGATTTTAATATCGATGTAGAGTTAATTAAGGATAAATTTCCAGAATATGACATCTTTCCGCCACCCCCCGAAAAAAAAACTCATAATGATCACATCCTTGATTTTATTGTTACTTGGCCTAAAAGTGCTCTTGTTGTTACAGAAGAAAGTCCCGTAGTCGGTGAAGGCCCACACTTCACAGATCCTAAAGACCCAGAACGCACACTTCCAGTTTTTGATCATAAAATTCTTAAATATAACGTAACAATAGTAGAAAATCCAAGTGCCAGTTCTTCTAAGTAGTACAGCATACAATGTTATTTATAGAAATGGATTATTATTATTGTTGTTGTTCTTCTACTTAATAATAATAATAATAATAATAATAATAATAATAATAATAATAAAACTAATGAGGAAACTACTCACAATGCATAAAGCCTTACACCCCAAAGCAGACGTAGACAGGCTCTATGCATCTCGAAAAATGGGAGGCCGAGGTCTCAAGAAAATCAAACATGTCATTGAAAGAGAAGTCATTGGCCTTGTGGACTACATTTGGAATAACAACAAAGATGATCCACTGATAGAAGCATTAAAGATGAGTGGACTATTCCAACCCCCAGATACAGACAAAGAAACATGGAAGAAAACAACGAAGCAAGAACTAGCACATACCTGGAGCCAGAAACCTCTGCATGGCCAATATGTACGACAAACCGACGAAATATCAACAAAGCAACCAACGTAGAAATGGTTGAAAGAGGCAGGATTGAAAGCAGAAACAGAAGCACTCATAATAACTGCACAAGATCAAGCACTCAACACCAAAGCACACAAAACGAAAATCATGAAAATTTCAAATGATTCCAAATGTAGACTCTGCAAATCCATGGATGAGACAACAGAACACATACTATCTGGATGTCAGGTTCTGGCAGGAACAGAATACACCAAACGACACAATGAAGTGGCAAAACACATACATAGAAATCTGTGTGAGAATTATGGCATACAAACCCCAGAAAGAGCATGGATGCATCAACCAGAAGCAGTCACCGAAACAGAAGAATTCAAAATACTGTGGGACTTCGAGATAAGAACAGACCGGGTGATTCCTGCACGAAGACCAGACATAGTAGTTCTCAATAAGTCCAACAGAACAGTAACACTCATTGATGTCGCTGTTCCAAGTGATAGAAACATACAAACAAAAGAAAGAGAAAAAATAGAAAAATACTAAGACCTCAGATCCTCAGATTAGAAATCCAGAGATTGTGGAATATAAAAGCAGAAGTGATACCTATAGTGATAGGAGCCTTGGGGAACAAACAGAGTTATACATGACTAACAAACACGCCATATATTTCTTCACAGTGACTCATAATTTAAGAGTCAGGTCGTAACAGTTATTAATAAATCTAATTTTTTGTTAAATATGCAAAGGTTCAAATTGTCAGTTGTTTGTCCGCAATGTTTTGCTATTGTGGTATATTTTTTTTGTTGAAACAATGTATTAATGAAGAGAGTTGTGTCATTTGAAAATACTGATTTGGGGTTATGACCTTTTGAAATGCTTTCTGAACATGTTAATTGTGAAACACTTTTAAATCTTTGCATGGGTTCAGCGTGGTAATGTTTTTTCTGAGAATATTGATTATTTTGTAGCTGTATGAATTGTTTAGGAACTAGTTGGTATTGTGTACGTGTGTGAGAGAAGGAGAACAAAGGAACACTTTTGAGAATTGCGAGATCTGTCTGGAAGAAGTTGTGTAGCGTGGCGTTATTGCCAGATTGCAGATTTTCCTCACATGGTCTTCGGACAACAAGTAAAAAGACTATGAACTTGAAGCAGGGATAGAAGTGAACATAGATAGAGACATTACACAGTTCAGAATTTGTTTGAGAGAGACAGTTGATAATACGCAGCTACAGTTCAGAATTTGTTGGAGAAATGAATATTTGATAATTTATAGTCACAGTTTAGTTTTTGTGAAACAAAAAGTTTAAATTTTAATTCTCAAGAAAAGATAGTTCAGTAAGACAGTTGAGAATTTGTGAAAAAAATTAAGTTTAGATTTTAATTCTCAAGCAAAGATAGTTCAGTAAGACAGATGAGAATTTGGAATAATGGAGATTTTTGCAGTGGAGACTCTGCTTTAAGAAAAAAACAGTCTGTGTTGTGAATTTATTTTTTGGGAGAATGTAGTTTGTTTCCCAACACCAGAGGAAACAGACAGTTGGAGAAACTAGAAGAAACAGATAAGGGAGTAAAGTGGATTTATTTCCTTGTGTGTCTTTTTTTGTTGTTGCCTTATTGAGCGCCCCACGGGGTTTCGATAGTAACTAGGACAATTCAATGCAATGGAAGTTCACTGGGATTCGAAGCTTAAGCTTTTCTGCTGAGCCATTTGTCCCAATTATTGCGAGAGATGAACCAGTCACTAGGACAGTCATCCAGGCATGCTTGGACCCAGATCGTTACCGCAGGTTTCAGTCACAATCTACGTAGACGTATTGCTTGAGGTGTGACGTCATGGCGCGAGGACACCCCACTGACAGATAGAGGTGACATTGATTTGTAGCTGATGGCAGGGGCAAAGAATCCACATGACTTGACCTATGGACAGGCAGTCGACGTTTGTGGTCAAGCAGAATGCTGATCAGTTTTGTTTTCTTCCATTTTTCTACATAAACATTCATATCATCGTTCATACCACTGTTCATATCATCATTGAACTCACCTTACTTGAATTTGTGACACGTTTAGAAAATAGAAACTGTAAGTTAATCCAATGTATTGTAGAAAAAACCTCATGGCACTTAATTTAGTCATAAATATATAAGGTTAGTTAAGGATTTGAAATTTAATTAATTATTAATTCTTGCTCAACTATGGAGGAGCTAGTCAGCTCCAGGACTTTTGTTGACATTTATTAAATAATCTTGCATTTGCTGATTTAAGCAGTTGATAGTGGAAGTTATTGTATTAACGTGTATTCTGAACTTGTTGTTTTAACTATCAATCATTCTTTAGAAGTTACTCCTGTTTATGATGGGTGATTTACATTTCCATATGAGAGAGACCCTCATAAGATAATACATTTTAGTCACACTCATCAGAAGATAATATATCATTTTCTATCGTTTTGAGAGGGGGTGAGTGTGGTTGTTTACGTTTGTTTTTGTCCTGAATTATCCTGTGTTATTTACATTTCTTTTCATTCCATATGTATTCTCACTGCAAACATGTCAATAAAACGTAAGCCTGCAAGCATAATGAAGAAAACAAAAAAAAAAACTTTGGTATTTATGTGCGTGGAATCCTGTGAAGGTCATCCTAACAGTTCCTACATTTGTATTGATAAATCACCAAAAATCAGCCAAGCCTTTTTTCTTTTTTATGTGAAACTGAGCGCTTTTCAAAATTCAGTCCCATCGTTTTCTTTGTACACATCCATCATTCTCTTTATCTAATGTGTCTAGTCTTTATATCACTGTCCCTAATCGTCTCTTTAATACAGTCACGTTTTATCAAGGTCCTTCTTATTTCCTGTCCAGAATCCTGTGTTTTTAATTGAGTTAGCTTACTGTCCAGCAGCTTCGATGAAAATCCTGTTAAATCAACTAACCTAGTCCATCTGTCAATATGGCAGTACAATCTTGTGACAAATCCTGTTAAATCAACTAACCTAGTCCATCTGTCAATATGGCAGTACAATCTTGTGACAAATCCTGTTAAATCAACTAACCTAGTCCATCTGTCAATATGGCAGTACAATCTTGTGACAAATCCTGTTAAATCAACTAACCTAGTCCATCTGTCAATATGGCAGTACAATCTTGTGACAAATCCTGTTAAATCAACTTAGTCCATCTGTCAATATGGCAGTACAATCTTGTGACAAATCCTGTTAAATCAACTTAGTCCATCTGTCAATATGGCAGTACAATCTTGTGACAAATCCTGTTAAATCAACTTAGTCCATCTGTCAATATGGCAGTACAATCTTGTGACAAATCCTGTTAAATCAACTTAGTCCATCTGTCAATATGGCAGTACAATCTTGTGACAAATCCTGTTAAATCAACTTAGTCCATCTGTCAATATGGCAGTACAATCTTGTGACAAATCATTTACCTTCACGTCTTCATTCTTTTCACTCGTCTGTAGATAGCGGTTTGACTCTGTCAAATATATTAGTTTCTTTTGCAGTCCTTCCATCTTCTTCACTGACTACCATTGTGGCAATCAACTCTATTTGTGTCTGTGAATGTGTACCAACTGTCTCATTCGACAGTACTAACGTCTTTCCCTCTCCTGCATGGGTGGGTATTTAATAATCCCTCATGTGCTTGTCCAGTAATCCCAATATTCTCAGACTGCAATTCATTTCATTTTTCGTAAGGCCTCCTCCCCTTCCTAGATTGACAATATGGGTTGTTCCCTTCCAATTCTACACTCACTTGTGGAATCTGTTTACGTGCCTGCTTCCGTTCTCTGCTAGATTGCTTATCTTCATGACTGACAATTTTGTCATCACTCTTCTTTCTTTCTGTCCCATTATCACTCTTACTGCGTTTAACGTCCTTCTCTCTCTCTCTCTCTCTCTCTCTCTCTCTCTCTCTCTCTCTCTCTCTCTCTCTCTCTCTCTCTCTCTTCCTTCACATGTTCACCATGACACATGTGGTTTGCTAAAATCGGTGTATGTCGGCCTTGACCTCGCTACAACAAATCTATCAGCAGCCTCGCCAGTTTCTTCCAATTAATACATATTTCTTTCTGCTAGAAAAACTAACAAATCAGTCTTGTAAGTGCTGAAGATTAATTCTTTATCAACCTCAACTTTTTATTAAAATATATTCTGCAATGAATTCTGTGTTATGTGTTCTTTACATACGTATTCTATGACCAGTTCCCACTTGTTACGTATTCTCTATATATTTATATGGATGGGTTCCACTTGTTATGTGCGGGTTTGTATACGACCCTGTTATATCATTAATTATCGAGATTTTTAATCATTGAAATGATGGTAGCATGGTAGTGTTAGTGTTTGTGGTTGTAGATGTTAGCGTGATGCTAGTGTGGTGGTGTTAGTGTTTGTGGCTGTTGTTGTTACAATGATGGTAATGTGGTGGTGCTACTGATTTTGGCTGTATTTGCAGCTGTTCGTGTTAGTCGGCAGAATCACCATTTCTAGTCAGTTAATTATGAACAGTTAAACAGACATATACATGCAAAAGTACGTCGGTTATCAACAGTTAAAAATACATATACACGCAAAAGTACGTCAGTTATCAACAGTTAAACAGACATATACATGCAAAAATACGTCGGTTATCAACAGTTAAAAATACATATACACGCAAAAGTACGTCAGTTATCAACAGTTAAACAGACATATACACGCAAAAGTACGGATAAATGCATGTGCACACATATACGGGTACCCCACTGTTTTCATTAATAATATATATTTTATATTATCCTTATACGTACACAAAGATGTGAGTAACTGAACAATAATTACATTTGTTACTAAACTACATAATAGACTGCAGACGTACATACTGGCTACTTGCATCTAACACACACACACACACACACACACACACACACACACACACACACACACTCACTCACACATACACACATTAAAACAAACATTTATATTTACGCAAGATATGAATGCTGGATCGTCTATTTTTTCATTACAATTTGAATTGCAGTAAGATTAATATATTTATTAGGATATATTTTGTTAAAGATAAAACAAGATTATGATAAACCTGATGAGAATGAGGGGAAATACAAAAATATGTGTATCGCTTTCAGCAATTACAAGTTACAAATTCTAATGTTTTTGCATGAAATAATTTAAACTTTAAATATAACAACAAGCGTTTATTACAAGTAAACAATTATAAAGGAATGCAAATGGAAGATGAAGTCAATAAAGCAATAAATGTTAGGAATTAAAGCAGGTTAACAAATGCATATTTTCATTAGTGCAAGGGAAGTCACCGCTGATTGATCCAAGAGCAGTTTAGTTATGGGACGTTGATTCATAACCACACAGAACCTAATGGTGATGATTGAAGTATAAAAACGGGATATTAATGTTTTTGTTCAGCACAGACACTATTGATAAATATATTTTACAGTAGTAATATAAATGTTGCTAATGAGTATGTACTGTTGGTTTCTCTTTGAGTCAGTAAAACAATTGCAATTATTTCAATGAATCACAGATGTAGCTGTCCACTTTGAATATGGACAATAGTTGTTCACTTTCAATAAGGAAAATAGCTGTCCACTTTAAATATGGACAATAGCTGTCCACTTTGAATAATGACAATAATTGTCATATTGAATAAAACAATAGATAGAGTGAGGTGTTATAAAAGACAATTATTAAAAGTTGTTTATTTTGTCATTAAAATCTTTAAAATATGTGGAAGTAGTGGTGAATGTAAGCTTATTATCAGTCGTAAGCAAGTTCCTTTAAATGTAGTATATTCGTTAAAAGATTAGATAAATGGTTAATTGATTAGAATAATGGTTAATAGATTAGTGGTGTACAAATTTATGTTGAGGGGGAAATGGATGATATTGATTCATAGATTAGTGGTGTAAAATATGTAGAATGGAAAATAAATGAATATTGGTTATTACATTAGGACTTTAATAATTTAGTAGGATTTATAAATGAATGTTTTTGATTACCAGAATAGGATTGCAATATTTTAGTAGGGTGGCAAAATAAAATATTTTGGTTATTAGAATAGGAATGTAATAATTTAGTAGAATTGTAAAATGAATGAGTTTGTTTACTAGAATAGAACTGTAGTTTGATTGAAAAATGATTGATTGTTTTACTACCTTTGGACTATAATAATTATAATCTAGTAGGACTGGAAATTGAATAATTTTGATTACTAGAATAGGACTGGAATAATTGAGTAGGACTGGAAAATGAATAATTTTGATTACTACTTTGTTTCCGGACACCACTCTAGGTGTACCAGCTTCCGACTTCTAAACTTCCCAATAAAAAGGTCCAAGTGCCTTACCATCACGCCCCACTAAAAGCATACATTCGACATCTTGTCTACACAGTCAAACCATCTTAGGCAATCAGAACAGCAAATAAGTTATGCAAGGTTTACTAGTTTTGGAAATAACATCAGGGTTTGTTCACAGACACTCATACTGCATTCAAAACAACTAATTAAAATAGATAAGTAAAAATTAGGCATAACTGCACTATATAGGAAATTACATTAATAAACCTACATTTATTTACGTGAATTGAAGAACATAAGTATAAGACTTAAAGGATGAATATAATAATATTGTTGAAATATTAATAAAGACTTATTCATGTCAAATTACTCATGGTCAGATTTTAACCTTTACAATATGGCAATACTTACATTCCTCAAAATCCTTTGGAAGAGTAACTGCAGGATACAATATTATTCTAGTACTCTCATATCCCTGGGTACATTCTTTTATCGTGCAGAAGTTCAACGTTAACTTTTAATTTATTTTCTACTAATTTATTGGATCGATATTTCAGTTTAACAAAATCGTGATCTCTTATGATCCCAAATACAGACATTAGAAGGGCAGAAACAAAAAAACAGGGCATATGTTATCCTGATGTCATTCACTAGTTAAATACTTTGAAAGGGGAGAGTTAAACAAGAGGATATGTGCCATCCTTGTGTTACTCAATAGATGGAGTAGAATAGAGGCTTGAAGTCTACTTTTTTAGAAGTGCTTCGTGTTATTGTGTTCTGTGAAAGAGCAAAGTTGCTTGTTTCTATTTTTATTATTTAATTATATATTTTGTTGTTAATGTTAACGTGACCCGACCTTCAGCAATATCTTTGACGATATTTTGTGACAACCGAGTTGCTTTCTTACTGATGTCATCTGAACCACTTCCAAGTTGATGAATAGTTTTGTGACTAATAGTCTGAAATTTGCTCATAACAATTTCATACAATGGGTATAGGCTGGAAATTACTTTTTATGGAGAAACGAGTTATTCTAATCACTTTGAAAACTTGCTTATCACAGTCCGGTCATAATGGCGATCGTTAGCTTTTGGTTTTGCTATTGATCTGTGATTTGAATTGGAGAATGCTTTATGTAATTTGAACCATTATGTCTATGTTCACTAATTTCATTACCTTGTACAGTATATTTGTAAATGTTGATCGGTGTTATATTTATTATCCTGCGTGTGTATCGGGCTAATGAATATTGTTGCAGGATTTGTAAGTTGAGAATATGTGTAAGTGAAGAAGGAATTTAGAAATGAAATATGCCGGAAACTTATTAGTGCTGCCCTTTGCTTGACGTTTGCAGAAAAGATCTCGCCTTTTTCTTTTTTCAGGTTCGACATTTTGTTCTACTTTGATTTTCTTTGTGGAAAACTGGCATATGCTTCAGGCTACAGCGACCACTGTATTCTAATCAGACTATGATTGGTAAGTATCCAGCATTGTCATTGAACATATCAGTAAATATATTGTGTAAGATGATTCTTGTGAATTCTGGTCGAGAGCCAATATGAGGGAAATTGAGGCATGAGTTTTATCTCGAGACTTAACAAAAATGTATTTTTGAACATTCGTCATGGTGTGCTTTGATAGCTCTGGACGATTCTCCATGGAGTGCGTTGTGAGCACTTCAAGATTCTGGGATAGTTGTGTAACATGTCACGAGGGTTTCGTTGGACTTGTCATGTAATAAGAAAGAAGTCACTTGTTGCAAACCACGTGACTATGAGCATGTGCCAGTGACAACTGCCATCATTGGAAAGGTTATGTAAATTGACTATAATTATCATTTTATAAACTTCACCCTTATTTCGATGATGAATGTGTGTGTGAGTGTGTGTGTGTGTGTGTGATAAAAAAGAATGGACTTAGAAATTCTTTTGAATGCTGAAGTCTATGCTAGGTTAAAATGGAACAAGTCTAACATTTAATCAAACACTTGTGAAGTGATGTAAATGCCAAAGTTCTTTTGATTATATTCTTATCTTGTTTATTTGATTGCTGATTTAATTAATTTACTAAACTTCTTCCACATATATTAAAACCTTATGTTGGAGTAATAGTCGTTCGATGGTGGCTCATTAAATATAAATCAAAGACGGGTTTTTATTACTATTTTAGTAAGATGTTTCCATCTGCAGAAAAATTAAACAGTAAAATGTATATCTTATCATTGTGTAAAGAGTAGAGTTTTATGATCCTTATAATCCGTGGAGTGACAGGCAATTTGATGTCTTATGGGAGAATTATTAATTACATAAATTAAGATTCCCGATCACTTAGTCCGAATATATATTTTTCATTTGAAATATAGTGGAAGGTCAGGTCCTAATATCTCTTTTTCTTTTCCTTTTGAAATACAGTGGAAGATGTAGTTCTAATATACTTTTTTATTTGAAATATAGAGGAAGATCTATTTCTTTCACTTTTTCTTCTTTTGAAGTATAGTGGAAGATCAGGCCCTAATATCTCTTTTCTTTTCCTTTTGAAATACAGTAGAAGATCTACTTCTAACATAATTTGTTTTCATTTGAATATATGGAGATCAAATTCTAACATCTCTTTTTTTCGACAGTACACGCATCAAAACATGACTCGCAAGAATTTTATTTAAACATTGTCTCCCCTCTGTCCTGTCCTGTCCTGGAACTATACCACTGTATATATTGCACAAATTTATCTCCATTCCAACCGGACCCCATACAGTATAAATTCAGGCAGTGGTCCCTTTTTCTGGGTTGTCAATCCTTCCCATTGTTATGGACCATCGGTTGATAACGTGCATAAAAAAATCCCTTTCCCTTTAACCACTTGATACATTTCCTGTCTCATTTTCTTGATCTTTATGCTTGATTGATGAATTTGGGTTTGGGTGAAAACATTTTGTTTGTAACTGTGGAGGAGTAAATTTGCTATCCGAATTTTAAATGTAATGTTATACAAATTGTTAAACTGTCACAATAACCTGATCTTGGTCACTCCTTATGAGAAGTATTTTTGAAAGTGTCTGAGTTTGAAGTAAATGGTCGAGGCGAGAATATGCTAAAAGTGCTGATGTAATGAAATCACTTGTGCAGTTTTATTATCCAATGATTATGATTTATGAGAACACTCCTTAACTAAAACTGCTAAGGGGAAAGCACGCAGTAATTGTTCTCTGTTATGTGATGTTGCCCAGTCTTCGTTTCCCTGCACTCGATAACTCATCCAAGGTGAGCTGCTAACACTGAACGTGCTTGTTCCTGTGCGTCCATAGCAACAACACACACACACACACACACACACACACACACACACACACACACACACACACACACACACACACACACACACACACAATGAAATCAATAAGATTTTATTGTTTAAAAAAATACAGCTTTTAAATGGGCTCGGATTATTCATGCAGTGACTGTCATTTGATTGATTCCATTTCGTATTGCGTCAGGAAGTTGTTTTTAGAAACGTAAGCAACTTTAGTTGTACACACTCCTTCTCTCCTTGTTTCTATTTGAGTGTGTGTATGTGTTGCATGTGGTGTATATATATTTATACATGTGTGTGAGTGTGTGTGTGTGTGTGTGTGTGTGTGTTTGTGTGTGCGTATGAGAGAGAAATTGAAAGAGAAAGAAAACGACAAAGAGAAAGAGATGAGATAAAGAAGAGAAACAAAATATATATTGATATCTGTTTAACGACCTTTAACAGTATTGCTTTTCCTACAAGTGAAGATATAGTGAAGATATACATGCACACCTTTCTTTAAATAGCACCTTTCTGTGATATCGCACACCTATCTATAATTTCCAAGCATTTAAATTAAGAACCGAATGTAACGTAAAATAAACATGCACGTAAGTTATATAAAGGAATGCCAAGCACTGACCAAATGCAAAGTGCTTTGGAATAGTTATTGATTATGTTGTAGTGTTTACTTTCTGCTACCAAGACAACAGTGCGCAAACTGTATATTTCATTACGCCTCGAATAACACCGTTTCACGTTGAAACACGTTTTTCTCCTCTCAGAACTATTTAAAACGTGACAGACCAAGAAATCTTTCACATTCGACCAGGAATGGTAGACCAAGATGTTTAAATAGGTGTAAGGTTTTCTCGATCGTGATCAGAGCGAGTGTTAGGTAAATTAAGGACGACAATTCTTTGTGTTTATTTGTGTGGAAAATATTCCACGAAGCAAATTTAGAATAGATGTGAAAGGTCTGTTACTGATTATCAGTGCATTGTCAATAAAATAAAAATGTCAATGGAACAACGCGAAGCTGGTGGAATCCACTGAATCAGGTAATGTGTAATATTATGTTTTTATAAAACTAATTTAAATTATTAATTTTACCTCTTAAGAAATAACTAAAGTGTTCATATTGAAGTCAAGATATTGTTCAATTTATACTTCATGTGTTTAATCATATATGATGTATGTTCATTGTTTTCAGATTGCCAGTAAAGATCATAAATGATTGACTAGTAAATATTTACCGCCACACTGGTATGTCTATTTGTGCCATGAACAGTAAATTTATAAAACAGTTTAACAATGATCAAACATTAATACCATCGACCACAAGTTTCTCATTCCCAATATCTGAAAATATTCATTTTTTTTAAATTTTACGTTACTAATCAGTGAAATCACTCGTACATTATTATAAGCTGTGACATAAATAATTTTAACGCAGTGCTGTACAGTAAAATAGAGTACATGAATTTCTCATTTTAAACCTGGATTGTGCCTCACATCTATACAATATATGCATTTCTGATTTTTAACCTGGATGTGTGTGTCTCTATGTGAATTTGTGTATATGTCTCTGTGTGTACGTGTGTGTTGGTATGTGTCACATGTCCGGTCTACGTTTAAGACTCTGTCCTATTATAGGTTCCGATTATCTATATTGGTTTATTGAATAATTCCTAACAATAGTGACAGCCGGACGTTTTGATTTATATTATACAAAATGCTACAATATTTAGGTAATGTATTTTAATTTTCACGTATACCTTTGTGTGCTGGTTATGGTTCTAAGATATCTTTTGTTATCTTGTTCAGTAGAAATGCCACGTGATTAATGTTGGTTGATTTATTTGTAACTAACGTGCTAGTCATTGCTGGAATCTATATGCACATCTGACACAAAGAATGTATATATATATATATATATATATATATGTAGAATAATGTTTTTGATTCAGAGTTGTAAAATATTGCATATAACTTAGAGACTTTTCTATTTCCATTGTTTGGTCTGTAAACTTTACTTCGTTAATATTTTATAATTGTATCTGAAAACATATGTAACTTGTGAGAGGACAAGTAGCCTGAATCCATTGTTCACTTGTGGTGAACTGAATAATTGCATTCAGTAATTGTTAAACATAATCTGAGGAAAGAGCAACAGCACCTATCTTGTAGTTTCAAATAACCTGTCGCAATAGTTAACAAGTAAATAGAAAGGATTAATCGAATTAAATACAAGTATGCATACACACATTTGCACACACATATTTGTATTAATGTGCAAATGTATGGTGTTCATGACAAAGTGCATATTACAGTTTTTTTATTAATTAAATTCTCTTAACGGCTTGCTGTTCTGTATTTTAAGTAAAAGATTATATTTGACATTACATTAATCATTACTATTAAATATGATTAAACTTTATTCGAATAAAACAATAAAAATATAGCCATTTATTATTTAACAAGAATTAATTATGAATGTGGTTATAAAACTCTAATATTCAATATCCGTAAAAATACATTTTAAGTCGACTTTAAGATCAAATAAAGACGAAAACTGGTCTGCGTACAGATGGGATAATAAATAGAGTAATTAAAACGCATATTTATAAATTGGATTTATAATAGTTATTTCTAAAATTATTATATTTTGAATCAGGAATATTGTAATAAAAATAATAAGTTATGGGAGTGCTACGTACCAGTATTTAGTTATAGACCCTGTCTCAGCATGAGGATTTAGATTATTTAATTCCAACGCCCACCTACGCTGACAACAGACTGGTTGCCCAGGCCCACCCTTCAGTCTCTCTAAATTTAACTCTTGTAGTTTCTGACAACAAATTTAGTGACAGGAAAACCTGTGTAATAAACCACGAACTGGTTACGTTATTCAATTACAACTAATTATGCATTCAAATATCTCATTCTTACTCATCAGCCCCCAACCCAGTCCTTATTTGGTCTTTCTCGCAATAATTAGCCAACTACAAACAAATAAAAGATTTTAAAAAATTAACAATTAACAAAGATAAATCTATTCACCAATTCCCGAGACAAGGTCTTAGAACTACCTAATGTCTAGCTCATACGGATTGCAAAAAAATCAATTATTAGATTCAGTGTTTATTGAATCTCACTTAACTTTATCATCTTCCGTCAATTACAGCAGTGTTCACACCAATGGTAGGTAATTAGATATTCGGATTTGGCGGCAGTCTCGTAATCATCAATCATCGATCCCCAACCTTTAGTTGTAAGATCAGTGTCCAGTAAGCCTCAGCACGTCGGACACGCACAAGACTCATAGAATCTCCTCGAAGCTCAAGAATGAACTCTGGACAGTTTACGAACGTGGTTCCAACAAGGAACAAAATAGAACCAGGAACCCGCTCTTGCCTAGTATCACAGTACCTCTTAGCACAACGGGTTCTGGATGATTCATGGAACAATGCGATGCCTCGAGAAGCATATCAGGCTCTTCCCTCGTGAATGCGGCATTGGCTTTTCTTTTTCGCAACAAATAAAATATTTAATAACAATTTAACAATTAACAAAGATATTCCAGAGATACTAGTTCTCTAGGTCAATGCTAAGTCCAACTCGGTTTAGGATTGGATTGCAAAGTCAAATTATAGAGTTTCAGTTTATTAGACCACTTCACTTATCTGGTCATCCTTTTGTGAATATGGCTGCACACGCTCATCCCCAATGGTACATAGTTGGATACACGGATCTAGCGGCAGTCGTTGATTATTGATCTTCGACCTGTAGTCGTAAGAATCAACGTCCAGTAACTCTGTACACAGACACTCCAGTTCAGGGTAACTCCAATGATCCAAGAACTCAACAGTAACACCAGGGAAATATCCAGTGTCTCAGTCAATCCAGAATCTTGAATAAGCTGGAGAGCCAGTAAATCGAATTCAGAAGGTCTGAACCCAAGAAACCCAAATCCGAATCCCGCTTAGGAAATAATTCCCTATGAGCTACAATTCCTATAGGTTCGCAATCCGTACACATGGTCTAGATGATAGCATAACCTATTTCATTGACCTTTACAGTTTTTTTACATCAATATTTAATTATATAATAAAGATACAATCCAACGCTTATGCATGTTACAATTAAAATACAATGTAACGCGCAAGAGACTTAAGGCATTCAAGGAAAACATTTATATTTTACAATGAAAAATTAGATAAGGAAGAATTAAACACAATTTAAATGATGCACATGCATGTTACAATTATAGCAACATTATACACCCAAAGTGAATTAAAATTGTTACAAGAAATTTTTCATTGACAATGCACAAACATTCTGCAATTACAATTCGATTATTTAATTTTACAAATTATTGTTTCACAAGTGAACAATCAATTTAGAAGTGTAAATATTTCTAGTTTAGCCACACTGTCATCAAACCACGTGTTTGTAGAAAATTGCAATAAGAATACAATTTCTGCAATAATAGATACATAAATTCACACAATGATATCTTAAATAAAATACAAAGCAATACTTCAAGAAATCGATGTGTTACCTTGCTTAGCATAGCGATACCAATCTAGCAGTGGGCCTGGTGATTTACGGAATATTGCAGATGACTAGACAAGTGCATCGATCGGTCCTTTCCTTGTGAATGCACGTTCCGGAGTTGGACATGGTATATAAAGGAGCATACGAATTTATGGCAGGAATCTATTAATCACACATCAGGCTTGGGTATGACCTACAATCAGCTTTTGTTCAAAATATTACATAACAGGAGTGAGTTATCTTCCCTTGTGAATACAGTATGCACACCTGAGCGTGGCGATTACATCACTTTTATGAAAAGAATCGTGTCCACAAACGAAAATTAACGAAATGCAACTGAATGCGGGTTAGGAAGTCAAGTATAATTTGCTCTCTCCATTACAAACCTAAATACTGCAAGAAAGAAGGCTCTTTTATGCCCACTCTCTCTCTCATATGCCACCACACCACAAAACCACAGCAAAACTCCACACCACAATGCCACACCACAATGCCACACCACACCACACCACGCCATGCCACATCACGTTTGTTAACAACTGCAAAATCATGTAAAATTAGACTTAAATACAGAAGTTAAGAACACTGTGTGCCATGTGGATTTCTAATGTACCGAAAACGGGTAATTTCATTTAAAATGTCTTTATACTGAATTGTACACGTACATACACATACACACAAAAACACTTGTTACTGTTGAGATAATTAAAACTCTCTCAGTGGCCTAACCTAAATTAAATATTTCAGAATGCGTTTGTGGCCTACTCTTACTTAAATACTTTATAGTGTATTTGTGATATACACTTAGGTAAATACTTCAGAATATATTTGTTGTTACAATTAATTAAATACTTCAGAAAATAGTTGTGCATATTCTAACTCACAATAAATGAGTCAAGGTCCCCACAGACATGCACACTGACATGATCTGTTCAAGCATATTATATGGTATCCTATAATGAGTACCTTAATTACGTAATTGTTTGAACTATGTCATTAAATCATGACAAATAATACAGTTGTCTTCCCGAACATTATTGTTCAACTCGTATGGGATAAAGAGAATAATATAACTAGAAGGTTACCATCGCTTACTCTGAGACTCACGAAATTAGTGGAAGAAATTCTTAGCCTTAAATTACAACAAAATACATTTGCTATACTATATACACTACTACCAATGATTAAAGGAATATTACATTGTCTTTTAAACAGTTTTAATACTGTTCTTATGATTGAATTTCGCGCATGTAATTTGTAAATTTAAAGTTAGTTCGATAAAGAAGACTCTCTAATCGGCCTGACATTTCGGATCATATTACGAATCCACGTGTTCGGATTTCGCATTCCCTCTTTCAGAGAATAATTTCAACATTCACGCATGAATACTAATAACTTTAGATATGTAAATAAATAAATAGAATTCGTCGATTGTATCACTCAAAGAAAGCACACAAACACATGTTATAATTATAAACCTTCATGCAAGTACACACGCAGATAGATAGATAGATAGATAGATAGATAGATAGATAGATTGATTGATTGATTGATTGATTGATTGATTGATTGATTGATGTTATCAGTTTATTTATGGATGTTTGCAGGACACATTTATACGTGCATATGTTTTTTCTTTTTACAGTATAATATCAGTCGTGACATTACAACCAAACGCCCAAGATTGAAAAACAGAGTGCACTTTGACATTTGTTTATCATGGAACGAAGAAATGATGCATCCACCAACTTAACTGGCAATGGAGTTACTGGGGAAGCTAACCAGCCAGAAAGCAATGCATCTACGGCAATGCTTGACGATGACACTAGTCAATTAGAAGAAGACCTTTTAGGATTAAATCTTGACAATGAGTCTAACCAATTAGAAAACATCGAGTCCAATGTAAATAATGGCAGGGAGATTGGTGATTTAGACCTTGAAAGAACTGATGCGGAAACTATAGATTTGCAGGTTGCTGTATCTACCCCAGGAGCTGGCGAAGGCACGACACAGCTAAGTAGTATACATTCTACCGCCGAGGCTGGCACTCAACCTGCCATAGAATCTCAGAATAAACCACGAGATGAACACATCAAGTTGTATGCTGAAAAACTTGTACAAGAGAGCCACAATGTAAATTTATTCGTCCTTTGCCAAGAGGTTTTGACAGATAAGCGGCACAGAATAATTTGTAGTGCTGTAGGATGTCCTTCCGTACCACCAGTTCAACCATCTAGCACTATTTTTAAAATTGTGCTATGGAACGTAGAGGGAGACACAACAATTCCTAATGTAACACCAACAATTCCCAATGCAACACCAACAATTCCCAATGTATCATCAGATACTACAAGAGAACGAAATGGAAACAATGACGTCTATAGTGTTTTAGGTGAACATATTACTAAAGAAGACCTTATAAGAATTGCAAATATACAAAAAATCCAGGAATATATGACTCCATCTCGTGCCGGTTTACCATACGCCGATTGTAGACTAGTACCGGACGAAATAAAAAAATGGTACCGGATGGGTGTCGTTTTGTGTAATGACGTCCTCATTGTATCCTGGCATGGGCCTCATTATACACTTTCAGTCGACGACAAACTTTGCAATGTTGATTTAATGAAAAATGTTTTACACACTATACGAATTATAAAGGGGTGTAAAGCGGTCATTATTGGTGGTGATTTTAATATCGCTATACAAAAAATTAAGAATAAATTTAAAGACTATGACGTCTTCCATACAGATATACCAACTCGTAAAAAATCTATCATTGATTTTGTTTTCACCTGGCCAAAAGAATATTTCAAACTTAATTCTGAAATCAAAGTTGACAACAGTCCAACATTTAAAGATTCTAATAATGTCGAAACAGATGTTTTTGATCATAAAATTCTTAAATATATTTTTGAAAGAAAACCTATTGCACCAAATCAAAGTACCAGTTGTTCTTAGTAGTACAGTGACTACCCGTGAGTTTAATGTATTAGTCTGCTTGCCTGTATAACCCATTCCTGAAATCTGACTTTTGGCACTGGCGACCAGATTTATAGCTTTGGGTCTGGGAGTTCATTTTTGAGCCAAGCAGTGCCTTGTGATACGAGATTCATGAAAAAAATAATACAAACAAATAATTACAACTACAACAGACAGACAGAAATCAACAACGTACTAAAAGACTATACCTTAACAGTCACATTACCAAGAGAAGCATCAACGGATACAACAACCACAATAACACCAGAAAGCCAGGTTTCAACTCCAACAGCAGAACAGGCCCCCCAAATAAAAAGACGTCACTCACCGCAACATCTATGACAACAACAGCGACAACAACAGAGTCAACCACAGCAACCACACCACAACAGCAATGTAACAACCATCAACAACGACAATAATGGCGGTGGACAGTAAGCAGAAGTTCATGCAGTGGGGATAGTTTATTCACCCATTGCTGACATGATTAAACTGATGCTTGACCACCTTTACTGGCCGCCATTGCTTGCCTTCATGCATCCCAGTAGACACCAGAGTAAGCCACGACGCCAGTGACAACAGCAACACCACCACCACCACCAGTGATGAGGCAACGGGATGAACAACACGGGCACTCGTACACACTCGGTAGAGACTTGGTGTGTTACTAGCCTGGGCTCTGTAAGTCACCCCCTCCCACTCTCCCTCCAACTCCAAATTCCAACACAGCTTTAGCTTACGGATCCTGGACTAAAGTCGGCCTTTATTGGTCACACATGTTTGTGCAGCATAAAAGCGAACTACAGCACTACATAAACCAAAACATTGCACTTATAGCTTTTAACAAATCTATGCTACAACCACAGACTTCACAAAGTTCAAATCTACATCTGCAAAATTCAACAGACATGCCGCTCAATGACACAGGAAAAAGAAAGAATAAATCATAAAGAAAGCAACCACGAAGACAAAAACTACACCATGCTACTTGAATACACGTAAAGAGAGCAGGTCCCACCGGAGCTCTACAGATCAGAGAATGTCTTATAATGAAATGATCCACGAAAGCTCCAGTGGAGACGTACAATTATTAGCGTAACCACCAACATCCGAAAGAGGTGAAATAATGGAAAATTAGACAAGATGAGAGAATAGATTGTAGGGAGTACCAGAAACTATGGGCCTTAGGGCCGACAGTTAGAGTGGATAGTATAGATTAGATTGTGAGTAGACATATAATATAGTGTGGAGACCGAAGAATAAAACATATACAGAGAGTATGTGAATAACCTTTATTTAACTAGAGATTAGGGCATGAGATGGTATCATTATTATTGTGGAGTCAATGAACTTGTGCGCATTATAACAGATATGCATTTTATATATACTGTGCCATGGGCTTGGACATTTGTCGTTTGATTTGTACCATTTAATTGTTTGCTGCCCTGGTTCAATCAGTTCAGGGATGGCATTTTATAGAAATAAAACGATCGCTGTTACAAAGAACCTATGTGTCTTCTTTGTGAATTTGTAAATTTGAATATAAGAGCAGAAGACAAGAAAACATGCATCATCATCATCATCATAATCACAGAAAATACAACGTCTTCAAGTAGGATGTAAGAAGACACAACACCATCATCTTTAAGAAGTGGAGCGAGTCTGTGGTTTCCAGTTAGTTTATTCAGGTAGCCTTCCATTTCAGATGTTATGTTCCCCAAGGCTCCTTTCACTATAAGTATCACTTCTGCTTTTACATTCCACATATTCTGGATTTCTAATCTGAGACCTTGGTGTTTTTCTCTTTTTTCTCTTTATTTTGATTTACGTTTCTACCAATTGCAAGAGTGAAATCAATTATTGCTGAAGTTGTGTTGTGCTTATAGACAATTACAATGTATGATTTTCATGCAGGAATCAGTCTGTTCTTATCTCGAAGTCCCACAGTATTTTGACTTATGTTTTGATGACTGCTTCTGGTAGATGCATCCATTCTCTTCAAGGGGTTTCTACATCCTACATAGAGAAATCTATGTGAGAAATATAGAAACATCATGGGTGTACCAACAAGAAGCATTCACTGAAACATAAGCAGTCGAAATACTGTGGGACTTTGAAATAAGGATGGATCGAGTGATTCCTTCACAAAGACCTGATATTGTAATTATCAGTAAGTCCAACAGAACAGCAGCAATCGTTGTTTGCTGGAAATGGACCAGAGAGGAAAACATTCAAAATCATGGTCTCTTACTATCAAAGCCAACCAACAACAAGAGGATATAGAAAACGAATTTATGAACACTGGCTCAAACACCATGCAGATAATATGATCAGTGAACAGAGGCTACTGGACCAGAAGAGAGCGATACTACAAAATAGGCTTCTTACAGCCCTAGAAATACAAGAGATAGAACAGCAACAAGTGAACACTACAACCCGATACACTGACACTGAAGACAATAAGCAGCCTCACAACAGTCAAAAATAAGTCACATGATGGTAGGACCCCAACAGGAAGGCTGCAAAACAACAAAGCTCTAAGGACAGCAATTGAGAATGCAAATGAAGTACTAAAATGTATCCCCACAAAAGATATTACAGATACCAACAGTCTAATATACGCCACCGCAAAGGTAATTGAAAGATATATAAGGCCAGACACAGTACAAACACAGAAACCATCAGTACCACCATGGAAGAGGAGAATAGAAAAGAAAATAGAGTGTACTAGAAGAGAAATAAGCCAAATGACAGAAGCAGAACAAAATAAGGGAAAACTGAAGGCAAGATTGGTCACCAAATACCATCTCAACTGCAGAAGCACTAAGTCTGCAATAGAAGATCAAAGCAAAGACTTCAAGGACTCAGTCACCGTCTGAAGAGATACACTACAAGAGGTTAGCAATTCAACAGAACAAAATATTCCGAACTGACCCTGGAAGACTATACCAAGAATTTAAACGAAATTCCAGAACAGAACAACAAATACCAAACATTCATGATACCAAGACCTTCTGGAAAAATATTTGGAGTAATCCAAATACGCATAACACCTCCGCCAGATGGATTTAGGAACTGAAAGAGACACCTGAACAATGCACCCTCACAATTAGTGAGAAAGACATTAAGAAGAAGGTACGAAAGATGACAAACTGGAAAGCCACAGGCATAGACCAAGTACAAATATTCTGGTTGAAACATCTTACCTCCTTAAATGGTAGACTTGCTAAACAAACCAGGAACTCTACCAGCATGCATGGTAAAGATAAAAACAAGTCTGAAAATGAAAGATCCACAGAAAGGCACAGCACCAAACAACTATCGTCCAATCACATGCCTATCAACCACCTGGAAGTTACCATCAGTAATTATAGCAACGAAGTGGCAAAACAAATACATAGAAATCTGTGTGAGAACTATGGCATAAAAACCTCAGAAAGAGCATGGATGCACTAACAGAAGCAGTCATTGAAACAGAAGTCCAAATACTGTGGCTTCAAGATAAGAATAGATCTGTTGATTCCTGAATAAAGACCAGACATTGTAGTTCTCAATAAGTCTAACAGAACATCAACAATCATTGATGTCGCTGCTCGAAGTGATAGAAACATAAAAAGAAACGAAAGAGAAAAAATATAATAATAATAATAATAATAATAATAATAATAATAAGAGCATGGATGCATCAACCAGAAGCAGTCACCGAAACAGAAGAAGTCAAAATACTGTGGGACTTCGAGATAAGAACAGATCGGGTGATTCCTGCACGAAGACCAGACATTGTAGTTCTCAATAAGGCCAACAGAACAGTATCAATCATTGATGTCGCTGTTCCAAGTGATAGAAACATAAAAACAAAAGAAAGAGAAAAAATAGAAAAATACCAAGATCTCAGATTAGAAATCCAGAGACTGTGGAGTGTAAAAGCAGAAGTGATACCTATAGTGATAGGAGCCTTGGGGAACATAACATCTGAATTGGAAGGCTACCTGAATAAACTCCCTGGAAACCACAGAATCGCTCCACTACTCAAAGCAGCGCTCCTCGGAAGTGCCCACATCCTCCGTAAAACCTTGGATCTCCCAGAATCTTGGTAAGATTCCGAGACCTTGGATCACAACCGACAGTCAAACAGAAGTCGTGGAAAGAGGCTGAATAATAATAAAAAAATAATAATAATAATAAAATAATAATAATAATAATAATAATAATAATAATAATAATAATAATCCCTTCTCTGGACTATCGAGGAAATGAAAAGCGGTTCCCCCCAAACTTCACCCACACCATTCCATTCATGATGAAAAAAAAACGAAAATTTGATTATATACGGGATCAGACTTCGCCCGGTTGAAAGTCTGTTCTTGTCACTGATGTTTCGGGGGTGTTCTAGAGAAAAATGCTCAGAGAAAATTAATAGCCATTGCTATTTAAATACTTTAAATTATAGTAAGCAGTCTCTTACACTACATTATTAATTTGCAAAATCATCAGGTCACCCGACTACCTGATCAATTATATCAGGGCACCTAACAATGGTCAGCCAAGACTTTGCAGTGCCTGTGAAGTTAAAAGGGGGCGGAGCTAGCGTTGATCAACTATGAGCTTCCGCCGTGAAGAATTGTGCGCTGAATCTTTGCTTTGGGACTTTGAGCTAAGAACTTGGAAACCAAGGCACTGAAAACGAGTGCTTAGATTAAACTTACAGAGTCGAGATTCCTGCAGAGAAGGGAAAAGAGGTAAGAAAAGAGAACAGTTACATTGAATAATCTTTGGGCTAGAACAAGTTACATTCTAAGGGGAGGCTATTAATTCTCTGATTAGGAAAAACCTTACATGTGACTTGTCATTAAATTCATTTTAAGAATTGTTCTTTTTTATTTTCATTTTTTTCTTTGATTGTTTTTAAAGTTCTTGTTAAATATTCATCTATTGCTATGTCAATTTCATTATCATTTTCATATAGTGTGATGTCCGTAGGTGTCTGTCTAACATACCTTGAGTCTGTCCACGGCTGTCATGTGTCTCTCTGTTATATCTATGAGGAACTGATCCTTGGGGTGGGGTGTCTTGTACGAACTACAGGAAGTGACGTCCTCAATTTTGTCCTGTCATAGATATTCACATTCATGGGAGGTGCCAACAATGGACCGGAGAGGAAAACATACAAATAATGGTATCTTACTATCAAAGCCAACCCACAGCAAGAGGATATAGAAAAGTGATGCACAAACTCTTGCTCAAACACCATCTAGATAATATTATCAGTGAACGACAAATCTCCTGGACCAAAAGAGAGGAATCCTGTAAAATAGGTTTCTTACAGACCAAGCATTACAAAGGGATAGAACATCAACAAATGAATACCACAAAATGAGATGCACTGAAAAAGAAGACAATGAAACGTCCACAACCTCACAATTGTCAAATCCAATTGACGACCATGTTGGAGAAATTTCAAGCAACTACACTGAGGAACAGCTACGCTTTTTCGAAGACATAAAAGTCTTCATGGTCAAAAATAAGTCAAATGTAGGCAGAACTCCAGCAAGAAGTCTGCAAAACAACAAAGTTCGAAGGAAAACAATCCAGAATGCAAATGAAGTACAAAAACATATCCCCACAGAAACTAATAGTCTAATATACGCCGCTGCAAAAGTAATTGAAAGATGTACAATGCCCGACACAATAAAAACAAAGAAACCATCAGTACCACCAGGGAAGTAAACAAAAGAAACAAAATAGAAAGTACTAGGAGAGAAATAAGTCAAATGAAACATTAAGACCACAATAGAAGATTCAAAGCAAATACTTCAAGGACTCAGTCAACACCTGAAGAGTAACACTGCAGGAAGTCAGCAATTCCAAGAAAACATTCTGCACTGACCCTGGAAGACTAAACCAAGAACTTAAAGGAACTTCCAGAACAAAACAACAAATGCCAAACATTCAGTACACCAAGATTTTCTTGGAAAAAATTTGGAGCAACCCAATATGCATGTGAGATGGATTCGGGAACTAAACGATGAGCATAAAGAAATACTTAAACAATGCAATGTCAGAGAAAGACAAAGAAGAAGACAAGAAAATAACAAATTAGAAGGTCTCAGGCCCTGAACAAAGTTTACATATTCTGGTTAAAACATCTTGCCTCCTTACATGGTAGAGCTGAACAACTGCAAGACATATTAAACAAACCAGGAATCTGCCAGAGCATGTATGGTTAAGGGAAAATAAGTTGATTATGAAGATCCAGAGAAAGGCACGATAACAAACAACTATTGGTTGTTCAAAGAATTAATCAGAATGCGGTGAAGATAAAAATATTAACAATGAAATTTACATGTTATAGTGAGTTATAATGTTTACTCTACGCTCAGTCAGTTCAAATGTCAATTTATACACAAAGTGTTCAGAACTTCTCTTGAAAGTGTTAAGAAATTTTATATTCTTTACTCAAGTTGCGACAACAGACATCGATGGCAAGCTCTCAAGATCTGCACGCTGTCGTATCAGTTCTGAGCCTGTGTTCGCCTTGACGTTGTGGTCCTGGGTAGACACCTAACATATAGATGCACGCAATAAAAACCACAAACAGCTCTCGCTGTTGTCACAAAACATGTAAATGACGATTAAACAGTTGAATTACAAGGATTGTAGCATGATCTAAGAAAATGAATTCCTAGTTCTTGAATATCACTGGCTGCATATCTCGAAGTTTGAGGTGTCTACCCAGGACCACATGCACTTTGAAGAAGTTGTGATTTCTAACATTTAATTTCCTGTAAAGAGTACTTATCTATATATATATATATATATATATATATATATATATATATATATATATACACCGGCATTTCAAATAAGAAACAGAAGTTACGCACATGAATGCTCTTAACATATTTTTTAAAACGCCAACCAGCAACCAGTACATTATATGCATGACTGATTATTGATTTAGCGAAGAGTTTTCTTTCTGCCAACTACACAAAATAGCGTGTGTTTATCTCTAATCAAATATAAATAATGACATATACAATGAAGAGAACACAAAATGCACAAACACATACATAGTTCATTATTATGTCAGCTCTCTTAATAACCATTTATGATACTTTTCCTGGAATCATCAACAGTACCTGTTAAAAAAAATAGTGCAATCCACTATATTCAGACAACATGAACAATGTACATCATAACAGAAAAAAGTCAAAGAATTTCATGAAAAGGGTCAATATAACATGTTTCGGAGTTGTGGTCCTCTTTCTCACTGAGGTTAGTGACATCACGACTTTGGTCTAGTTAAACAATGCGTGGTGGCTGGCTTCATGAATTTTCAAATCATCAACCTGGATCAAGTTTGCTGGTGGAAACAGGTGCATCAAGTTAGATGTGTAATTGGTGCCAAAGAAACCAAAGGAAGTGTAAAGAACCAAAGGTAGTAAAAGAATCAAAGGGGAGTTTGCCGATGGCTGTAGAAACATGATAATACTTCATCTGTAGAATTTTAAATGGGTAGGCATTGACTATCTATTTCCTTAATAATTCTTCAGAATATATTTACAATTACTGAAAACAATCATTTAGTTCACCACAAAGAATTCGGCTACTCTTCCTTTCTCAAATTACATACATTCCAGATACAGTTATATGATATTCATGAATTAAATTACATTTACACTTTCAGATACAGTTGTATAGTATCAACAAAGTATAAACTTATATATTCGAAATACAGTTATGCCATATTAACAAAGTTACATTCATATTTATCCAGATACAGTTATGCCACATATTTTCCAGATAAATATGTGGCATAACTGTATCTGGATAAATATGAATGACAGATATGCCAGATATTTTCCAGATACAGATATGCAGAATTGTGAAGGTAACTTTATAGACCAAGCAATAAATTAGAAAATCACTAAGTCATTACCAAACATTTGACAGATAAGGTATGATGAAAATGGCTCTGAATCATAACGTTATTCTACAGAGATCCAAATACGTTACATCAGACTTGCTACAAAGTTCACTTGAGTTATGTCAAAATCAAAGTGATTAGAATACAGACTTTCTTCAACAAAGGAACTTTCGGTCCATTCCCATTGGTTGAAGATATTATGAGCAAGTGTGAGACTATTAATCAGAAAAACTACTCATCCAGTTCGAACTGGTTTGGATTGCATCAGCAATTTCTAGAATATTCTCCACATGAGTTGTTTATTCCATCTTTGACAAAAATATCATCACAAGTAGTGCCCAAGGTCTGGTCACGTTAACATTACATTATATATAACTATTAAGTTTAGAAATGGGGATAAGCAAATTTACTCAACCATTCTACCTACCTACCTATCAATCAATCAATCAATCAATCTCTCTCTCTCTCTCTATCTTGTACTAATTCGTATTCTTGCGTTTTAGCAGTTTCAGCAATCATGCCCATAATTCAAAAACAATATTTATATATAATATATTGATTCTTATACAAGTAATTTCTGCATCACTATAATTATTGCTACTACCCGAACCTCCAAAGAGGCCTGCTAACAATTGACGGATTAAGCTCTCCAGGGTATCTCTCCATGACGGATCCACTGACAGTTATGAACACACAACATTAATGGTATAATATATTACTGGACACAATATAATGATATAAATTGCATAACAAGAGTGAGAAAACAGAATTAGAATTAATAGTAAATTTAGCATAATTATTATTTTATATGCACTGCCTATTTGAATATACAAACAATGAAATGACACAACTGAAGATAGCTCATAAAACGTGTGCTCTAGGTAAAGATACATGCCCCTATAAAAGTATGTGCTAATAGCACTGCATTTAATCCTTCATTCTTTACTTTCACAAACTGGTTTGTCCATTCTATGAGGTGCTACTATTGCTAGAATTGACAATTACTGTTCACATGAGCTGTTTCTCTCTTGTGTGACAAGGATACTTAGCTCTAATGCTGTTGTCGACCACGTTGCTAACTTCATCAGTAGATACCCAACACGATATACATTCTATTTCTATGCTATTTGGTCTCTTCTTTTCTGCTGTGTGGTTTGTTGGAACCAGCAATTTCATTCTCTTGAAACGTTTGATTAGTAGGGTTAATAAAGAATAATTAAAGCGCATATTTAAAATTAGATTTATGATACGTATTTATAATATTACTATATACGTTTTGAAACAGGAACATTTGAACACTTAGAGTTATAATAAAAACAATAACTTATGAAAGGTTTAAGCATTGATGAACCTAAGTGTTTTAATAAAGCTCTTTTACGCACAAACTCTCTCTCATACGCCACCACACCATACTACCACACCACACCACATCTCATCAAACGTCACGTCACGCCATGGCACATCACTTTTGTTGACAATTGCAATATTGATTTTCCAAATGTGCAAAAGCCTGCCATCGTTATCCAGCGCCGGCTTTGTCCTCAGTTCTTCTCACCTACGCAATCAATATCGGCCGATTTCTTGTTAGTGTAGACTGTCAAGGAAGTGACGTTAATTGGGGTATTTAAGCAGCTATTCCCGACGCCATTTCTCTTTCTCGTCATCTCTTTTCTGCGCTTGAGGTAAGTGTGGCTAATATTTGTATTTAAATGTAGTTCTTTTATATATAAAAAAAATCTTCTTGTACTATTATCAGAAGTGTACTTGACTAGAGCGATTGATATTTATTTTCTGAGATTTTCTTAGCAACAATTATTCATCTTCTCGTCGTAGGTCTGTATATTCACATTCATATGTTTATGTGTTTTCCTTTTACTTTATATGTGATTCAGTTCTCTGTTATAGATCTTGAGGTATCTTTTCTATTTGTAATGACTTAAGTTTAATGTTATCTAACTGCTTCATGATGTCCTTTTGGAAATGTATCGAAGCCTCACATTAAGGTCATATTACATTCTTCAATAAATACTTAATGGTCATATCTTTTACTTAGAGATTCTATTTTTGGACAGTACATTACAGGAATATATAACAAAGTGCTACTTTAGCTTATGTTATAAGTATACTTTACTATAGCAGAGGTTAGGGTAGAAACTGTATATGTTGGACATAATAAACTCACTGCTGAATTACACTACAGGACTAATCAGCCTGTTTTATAACAGAGTCGTGATGATCAGGTTAAAAATATTTTATATTAATGTGTACCAGTTTATTTCACTTTAAAAATGTAAAATGTAGTTTAAATATTACTAATTTTGTTTTTTTGTGCTAAATTTCTAATCCACCGGTTGTGTGTTACATATTTCGGCCAGCTGTGTAATGTTTCTTTCTTTCAACTTGAAATTTAATTTACACAGAGCAAAAGATTGCCTGAAAACATGTAGTATGATTTATTTACTGTCAAATACGACATGCAACAACAGAATACACAACACACAAATACATATATATGCATATATACACATTTCTTCTAATGTGCAAATGTTTGGTGTTGATAGCAGAAATGGCTTTACAGTATTATAGTCATTACTTTCTCTAAAATTTTCATTAGATATTTAAAATTAAATATATTTTTTAATTGCTGTTGGATTAATAATTAATATTGCATTATAATTAATTTTAATTTAAGTAAACAATTACAATGCAATCTTTCATTATTTAACAAAAAATTACGAAGTATTTACATAAATATAACTTACAATATTTCCATTCAGTATGTGCCTAAATTATAACCTTATATCGATCTTTAGATTAGGATAAAACAACATTTCGTCTCAATCAGTTAGATTAATACATCTAGCAATTAAAATATCTTATTTTTTAATTAGGTTCATAATTTAATATTAATTTATGAAATAATTACGTAACGTATGTGGGACATTCTCAACACTTCTGAGTTTTAATCATGATGTGACGTTATTTATATGAGTATGACTTCAAATGTCCCACACATATACCTGATTGTAAAACCAGAGATTGTGTGTTTATTATACATGTGTTTTATTGTAATTTAAGGCTGAGAATTTGACAACTAATTTTTTTTCACGAATTTCGTGTGCCTCAGCATTAGCGATGGTAAACTTCCGATTATATTATTCTTTTTTCCCCAAACGAGTTGAACAACAATGTTTCGAAAGACAACTGTATTATTTTGTCATGATTTAATGACATAGTTCAAACAATTACGTAATCTAAGGTACTCATTATAGGATACCATATAATATGCTTAAAAGATCATGTCAGTGTGTATGTCTGTGTGGACCTTGCTCATTTATTGTGAGTTTGAAAATGCACAACCATTTTCAGGTTAAAATCAGGATATACATCAAATATATTGTGAAGTATTTATTTAAGTGTATATCACAAATATATTGTGAAGTATTTAATTAAGTTTATATCACAAATATATTGTGAAGTATTTAATTAAGTGTATATCACAAATATAGTATAAAGTATTTAAGAAAGAGTAGGCCACAAACATTCTGAAATATTTAATTAAGGGTAGATCACCGAGGCTGAATTTCTAAGTATCTCAACAGTAAAATGTGCTTGTTTGTGTATATGTATGTGCATGTACAATTCAGTATAAAATCATTTTAAATAAAATTACCAGTTTCAATATATTAGAAACACAAGGCACATAGTGTTCCTAATCTTCTGTATCAAAGTCTAATTTCACAAGGTTTTGCAGTTGTTAACAAACGCTATGCAGGAGTCAGGGAATGAAAGTAATTCTTGCTCTAGCAACCAGAATTCATTATGTTTTAACACGTGTACAGTATGTGATTTAGTAAAATTATGAAAATTACTTATGCCATTAAATCTACCAGTCTTTGTACAGTCTTTGAGGATAAACAGACTGTTAGTCCTATGAATTCTTGTAGACAATGCTGGTTAGCACTGAGCCTGTGTTTTCAAGTTTCAGTTACTTATGAGAAATGATTTTTATTTATGCATGGGAAGTATTAGCTCAGAGAAGTGGTTGCAGGCGATTGGTGTCTGATCATGCATGACTGAGGACCTATAGAATGCGCATCTGGTGGTATTGCTATGTAGTGCTGATTACACAATCGCATATAAGTTGTTAGATTTGACTGTCCAACCCTTAATTAGCAATTTAACAGATATTTTATATCCTCACTTAACAAGAAACGTCAAAAACGAGAGTAATGGACAATTAAGTACAATCAAGAATGTAATATTTAAAAAGTATAAAAATTAACATTATTATTACTTATGCCATTTGCATTTCAAGTGTTACACTATCTGTCTGTCTGTCTGTCTGTCTGTCTGTCTATCTATCGATCTATCTATCGATGCAATTGTACAGGTGAGTGCATATTCACATACAGGTATGCTATACATTGTATACTGATTTATAGTTGTCTGTCATCTGGTTCACGTTTGTTGTGCAAATCAAGTGTATACCTGTTTGTTCCAAGTAACTGCATACACTCACGAGCATTGATACAAACAATGGCGAAGTTACGCTTGAATAGCCACAATTTAAAAACAGACTTTCAGGGATTGTCATGCAATAAAAAGTCTCCATTCTTAGGTAACCAGTGATATGTTATGTGACAATGATATGATATTTCAAACTGTATTATGCGTTTACTTTCAGGAATATAAAAATCTTTCTTTCTTTCTTGAAAAGCTACAACTTAAAGCAGACTTTCAGAGATTAAGTCATGCAATAAAAGTCTCCATTCTTGGGTGACAGTGATATGTAATGTGACAATGATATATTTCAAACTGTATTATGCGTTTCAAGAAAGAAAGATTTTTTTTTTAAAAGCTACAACTTAAAACAGACTTTCAGAGATTAAGTCATGCAATAAAAGTCTCCTTTCTTGAGTAACAGTCATATGTATTTCCGAAGATTGCACTTGCAACAGTTTGTTTTCAACAATGTAAACAAGTTCTTTCTTTCTTTCTTTCTTTCTTTCTTTCTTTCTTTCTTTCTTTCTTTCTTTCTTTCTTTCTTTCTTTGTCTCTTTGTCTTTTGGGCAACTCCCCAGACAGAGAAAAAGAAACGAAGAAATCGACCACCAAAGTGGATTCAAGATTAGCAAAAATCAGAAATACTCCACAGACAAAACCAACAACAGCACCATAACTACAATGACCTACCATCAGCAAAAGGACAGCCACCACCAATCGAATTTTTATGGTGAAGGATAGCACGCAAATAAAATATGTAAGAAATGTCACGCGGTAGCGAAAAGAGTAGGTGGGGATCGCCACTGATTTGACATTTTTCTTTCTGCTAACACAACGACATAAGGCACATAATATTACTACTTTACAATAAGGCCGAATCAGGTGAAACATTCCAAACTCATCTCCATGCTCTGTTTAAAACGTCACTGTTCAACAGACGTCCCACAATACACCAGGAACCCAGACTTGATAATTGAACAGGAATATTATTATTTTCACTAGCGAGCTCAAAGAGGGTTAGATAAATTCAGAAAATAAACAGGTTCTTCTTCTTCTTCTTCTTCACGATGACTTCTTTTCCCCACAGGAATTGCGTGGAAACTTTTCATCTTCTTGATGTTCTCAGTTTCTGTAGAGTTCCTGTGGGGCCTTCCTCCTTTCTCTGTTCTAGGAGGGTATTAATGTTAAAAAATTTTTTAAAATAATAAAATAAAAATTAGAAGATATATGGAAGATATGGAATTAGCTTTCCACTTGCCTGTCATTGTTTACATTTTTCTTGCATGCTTTATTCTTGTGTCAGTTATTATATGCATTGTTTTTCCTAGGAATTTTGTTAATGTGTGTGGTGTGTTTAATTAATATTTATTTTTATATAAGGTGAAGTGTGTTTGTGTGTATGAGATATGTGATAATAGCTTGGTGTATATGATTTTGGTGATATTTATTTGGAAAGAGTAGTGTTTGTGTGGTAACTGGTAAATGTAATAGTCTCATTGTGTCAGTCAAGCATTTTCTTTCATCTCTGTATTTGTAACAATGTAGTAGAAAGTGTTCTATTGTGTTGTATGTTCGACAGTGAGAGCATGATTTTGGTTCATTGTTTTGGTTATGTGTAAATCTTGTGGAGTTGTATCTTAATCTATATATTGCTCTGTTGTGTGTTAAATTCTTTAAACATGGGTGGGGTGGTGTGGGGAACTTGTTTTTAAAGATTTGTTTTATTTGTGCTTGCAGTTCTGGTATATGTATTGGGGTGTTTAGTGGTATTCCATGTTTACTTCCATATTTTGCTCCTTTATCTGCTGTTTCATTTCCTGTTATGTTTATGTGACTGGGGATCCATAACAGTGTTGTTTTTATTTCTTTTTTTTCTAATGTATTTATTTGTTTGCATATTGCATTGGTGATTTGTGCTCTTGTGGTTTGGAAGGGGTTAGCTAAATTTTGTAGTGATGTTAGTGAGTCTGTCAGTATTAGTAATTTTGTTTTGGTTGTTAGGGTGTTTTTTGCTATTGTCAATGCTTTCTGGATTGCTTCTAGTTCTGCTGTTAGTATTGAATGACTTTTATCTAATTTGTATGTTTGTGTGAATGTGGGTGTATGTGCTGCTGCCCCTGTTCCCATTTTGCTTTTGGATCCATCTGTGTATATGTGGTGATGGTTTAAGTATTTTTTATTTATGTGTTCTAGTGCTCTTTGTTTCGCTAAATGTGGTTGGTTGTGCTTTATTGGTTGTTTGAGTAGTGTTAAGTCTATTTTTGGTGTATTGATTGTCCAGGGGGCCTGAGGTTTGTTTTTGGGATCTTCTAATTTTAGTAAGTTCAATTTGTATTTTTCTATTAATTTCTTAGTTTGCTAGTATGGGGGTAGCTTATTTTCTGTCCACTTGATTTTTTGTATTCTCTTCGTTTTTGACATGTTGTATCCCTTTTTATCCCATTTCTTGTTTTGTAGATGTGTATTTGTGGGAAGATTTTTCCCATGTTGTATTCTATTAGCCCATTGTTTGAGTGTTTGTTTGTCTCTTCTTTCTATTAATGTTAAATGTCCTGTTTGTTTTAAAATTTCTTCATTTTTTGTGTTTGGGAGTGCATTTGTACTTATTCTAAGAGCTTTATATTGAATTGTTTGTAGTTTTTTTATTTTAGGATTGTTGGTTGCTGTGTATGTTGTGCTTCCATAATCTATTACTGAGTATATTAGTGCTCTTGTGACTGTTAATAGAGTTGTCGTGTCTGCCCCCCAGTCTTTCCCTTTTGTTGTTTTAAGGATGTTTAGTGTTTTGTTCATTTTGATTAGGGTGTTTTCTATGTGTTGGTTGAAATTAATGTTTTCATCAAATGTGATACCTAAAAATTTGTGAGTCTTTGAGTATTTAATGTTTGATTGTTTTAATTTGAGCGTGGGGTACTTTCTGTCTCTTGGATCAGTGAAGTCTATGGCTGTCGTTTTGTCTGGTGCAAGGTCAAATCCCCATTTATTTGTCCAGTCTTCTAGGTTTTTTAGGGTGGTTTGGAGATCTTTGATTAAGTATTCTATTTTTTTGTGTGAGGTATATAGTGATGAATCATCTGCAAATTGTGTTAGTTGTGTCTTTGTGTCTGCGGTTATTTTGTTTAGATTATGTGTGGCTATATTGAATAGGGTGGGACTGAGGGAACTTCCCTGTGGGGTGCCATTGATAATTTGTCTAATGGTGGATTGTGTGTGCTTTATTTGTACTCGAACTGTTCTATTTTGAAGGAAATTTTTAACATAGTTGTATATGTTTCCTCCTATACCCATTTGAAGCATTTTAATTAGTATTGTTGGGTGCCAAACCGTGTCGAAGGCTTTTGAAATGTCAATAAAGATTGCTATTATATGTTTTTTTTTGTAGTTTATCTATCATGATGTTGTCTACTAATCTATTGGTGGCATCTGTGGTGGATCTTTTGGGTCTGAACCCGTGTTGTTCATGAGAGAGTAGGTTATTTGTTTCTAAGTAGTATGTGAGTCTTCTATTTACTATTGTTTCTAGTGTTTTTGCTAGTGTTGGAAGAAGGGAGATTGGTCTGTATGAGTTTGGTTGAGTGTGATCTTTATCTGGTTTTGGTATTGGTATTATGTTGGCTTGTTTCCATATTGTTGGTATATCACCTGTTTTCCATATTTTGTTAAAGAGCTGTGTTAGATTTTGTAGTATATTTTGCGGTAGTCTTCTTAAAAATTGGTAAGGTATTTTATCTTGTCCTGGAGCTGTGTTCTTTTTGTTTTTAACTGTATGTTCTACTTCTTCTAATGTGATAGGTGAGTTTATTTTTTTGATGGAGTCTGATATTTTGCTTTTGTTCCTTTCTAATTTTTCTAGTAGTTTTGTTAATTTTTCTAGTTTTTTTATTTTATGAGGGTTGGTGTTGTTTATATTTGCTTGAAATTCATCTGCTAAGGTTTCAGCTTTTTCCTCTTCAGTTGTGGTGTAAATGTTTGATTTCAGGTGGGTTACTAATGGTGGTATCATACTTTTGCTCATATCAGTACCCATTATTTTCTTTATTTTGTCCCATATTTGTTTAGTTGTACTGTTTCTGTTTAGTTGATTGCATGCCTTTTCCCAAGATTTTTTCTTTGCTTTATTTATTTGAATTTTGAATTGTGTGTTGATGTTATAGTATCTTTTTTTAGCTATTTCATTGTTTGGTTGTTTTCTGTATTGTCTAAGTGCCTTTTTCCTTTCCTTTTTTATTTTTTCTAGTTGTTGATCCCACCAGGGGGGGGGGAGGGCTGCAGGAGAGTTAGCTTGTGTTAGGGGAAATGCTAAGTTTGCTGCTTTGATGATGGCTTCCGTGATGTTGTTGGCCCATGTGTTTGTGTTGTCATGAGTTAGTAGCTGTTCTGATGTTAATTCTAAGTTTCTTTTAAATATGTCCCAATTTCCCTTTGATATGTGCCATATTGTTTTTACAGTTGTGTCTGAGTGGTATATTTGTTTATTATTTATTTCTATTATTATGGGATGGTGATCACTGGTATAGTTGTCTTCATCAGTTTTAATTGTGGTATCTAGAGTGAGGTGTGGTGTCATTAGTGCTATGTCTAGTGTGTTTTTGTATCTTGTTGGTTGAGGAGGGGCTAGAAAAGTTAAATTTTCTTTTATAATCCATTCTAATAAAAATTTTCCATGTTTGAATGCATAAACAGGTTCTGTTGTATATCTGAGTGGCAAATTTTCCACAAAACATGTTTGAAAAGTGCAAAATTATATGATGATTATTGTTTTCGTTTTCATTTATAAACAGGATATTATCAATACATATTTGAAATCACGACTGGAGCAGTGGAATATTGGGAAAATCTTTGTCGTTTAACACTGAAAGATATATCTACTTGTGTATGTAAGTATATTTGTGTAAATGTTTATATTTATATAAATGTGTGCAATTGTGTATGTATGTATGCATTTGTGTATGTGTGTGTGTATTTGTGTATGTTTGTGTATATATTTGTGCATTTGTTGTGGCAGAGTAAATTTGCCTATCCTTAATTCTAAACTTTAAAAAATAAATTGTTAAATCGAAGTGACCAGACCTCGGCCACTCCTTATGATGGTATTTTTTGTGCGTCGTAGATTTTGGGAGTCAAAACTCGAGAAATCAAAACCATTTACAGCTCACGCTTATCCGCCAAGTGGGAGGAGACTCGAGCGAAACACGAGCAACTCTGACCTGAATAATTGAAACAGTACTATTATTATGTTTACTAGCGATCTCAAGGAGGGTTAGATAAATTCAGAAAATAATCACGTTCAGTGTTTATCTGAGTGGCAAATGTTCCAAAAACAAAATTGAAGTGTGTAAAATTATATGATGATTATTGTTTTTCATTTTTGTTCCAAAAACAAATTTGAAGCGTGCAAAATTATATGGTGATTATTGTTTTTCATTTTTGTTCCAAAAACAAAATTGAAGTGTGTAAAATTATATGATGATTATTGTTTTTCATTTTTGTTCCAAAAACAAATTTGAAGCGTGCAAAATTATATGGTGATTATTGTTTTTCATTTTTAAACAGGATATTATCAATACCCAATTAAAATCACGTCTGGAGCCGTGGAATATTGCGAAAAACTTTGTCGTTTTTCACTGAAAGATAAATCTACTCACCAAAGTAAATTGGTAAGTTTTAAATTTTTATATAAATTATTTATTTTATCTCTTAACAAATAAATAATATACTCCTATTGCAGACGATATTTTGGTGGATTTCCACTTGAATGTTATTTATATGTGGTTTTTATTTGTGATCATTTTATTTTTATATATTTAACATTTTTTCCAAAGCACATATCTAGGAATTACCTGAAAATAAATGAGTCTATATTCTTATCTGTCGATCAGGCCAATAAATAGTAAATGTAGGAATAAAAATAAGAATGATAGGTAATAATTTTATATTTAATTATCATCATCTTCAATTCAATGGATCTCAGTTTTTTGTCTTGTTTTTAATTACGTCTTTAAGAGTGAAAATATTTCAGTCGTAATTACCAGATTCATGATAATCAATTTTAACATATTATTTTGTGTACGTAAAGTCTGCTAATTTGTTTTTTTCTGTGTTTGTCATCCACTTGTGGCCCACTTCGTCATTGCTTACATTTATTTCTGCTCGAGTTGTGACGTCATATAAGCCCCACACTCCGTTAAGAATGTTCGTTATGCTTCTGAATTCACTTGTAGGTAGCGGGGAAAAAATCCACAAATTAATGAGAGTACTCATATCTGAGAAATATTTTTTTTTTATACGTGACGGCATGAAAAGCAAATTGCAATCAAAACTTTTTATTTGCTCTAACACCTCGGTGCCATTTTCTCATACACATTTGCTGGCGACTAGTGTCTGATGTCGTGCAGCCATACTTTGCTATATTGACAGGACGCCTTTAAGGTGGCAACTCAGACATTTTGACATCTGGTCAGTAATATTGAGTAATAATTGTCTTTAACTGGATCACGTATGCTCTGTAAAGCAAGTGTATACCAGCGTGCACTAAGCAACTGTAAACAAGCAACGATAGAAAAATTGTCGACGTTACGCTTGAAAAGCTACAACGTAAGATTAAGTCATGCATTGAAAAGTCCTCATTCTTGGATGACAGTGTGATGTCTTTCCACTGAGTGTATTTCAAAGTACGTTATGCGCTTGGTTTCAGCAATGTAAACAATTACTTTCTTTCTTTCTTTCTTTCTTTCTTTCTTTCTTTCTTTCTTTCTTTCTTTCTTTCTTTCTTTCTTTCTTTCTTTCTTTCTTTCTTCCTTTCTTTCTTTCTTTCTTTCTTTCTTTCTTTCTTTCTTTCTTTCTTTCTTTCGTTCTTTCGTTCTTTCTTCCTTCCTTTCTTTTGTTTGTTTGTTTGTTTGTTTCTTTATTTCTTTCTTCCTTTCTTTCTTTCTTTCTTTTGTTTGTTTGTTTGTTTGTTTTCTTTTCTCTTTCTTTCTTTCTTCCTTTTGTTTGTTTCTTTGTTTCTTTGTTTCTTTCGTTTGTTTGTTTCTTTGTTTCCTTCTTTCTTTCTTTCTTTCTTGCATCATTTCTTTCTTTCTTTCTTTCCGAATTTCTTTCTTTCTTTCTTTCTTAGTATATTTATATTTGCGTAAATGTGTGTATATTTATGTATATGTGTTTATTTGTGTATATGTGTTTATTTGTGTTTTGTATTTGTGGATGTTCGTATGTTTTGTGTATACAATTGTACATGTGTGTGATTTTGTCTGTGTATTTTTCGATGTGTGTATATTTCTGTATGTGTGTACGTTTGTGTTTGTGTGCATATATGTTTGCATGTGCATGTATTTTTGTGTATGTATAATTGCTTATACGTGTATATTTATGTATGTGTGTATATTCTTCTATATTTGTATATTTGTGTCTGTATGTATATATGTGTGAATGTGTGTATGTTTGTTTATATGTTTGCGTATATTTATGTATATATGTATATATATATTTGTGCATGTGTGTATATTTGTTTGTGTATTTGTGTATGTATGTATATTTGTGTATATTTATGTAAATGTCTGCATTTATGTAATTATATATATATTTGTTCATGTGTGTGTATTCTGTATGCGTATTTTTGGATGTGTGGATATGTCTGCATACGTGTGCATGTTTGTGTATGTGTGTGTAATTTTGTGTGTCTATATTTGTGTTTGTAAATAATTGTGCATTTGTGTATATTTGTGTATGTGTGTGTATATGTTTGTATGATTATTTATATTTTATATTTATTTGTATTTATTTGTGTATGTGTTGTGACAGTAAATTTGCGTACTTTATTTCTAAACTTAATTGTTATTTAAATTGTTAAATTGTCGAATTGACCCGACCCTTGTCACTCCTGCTGGTGGTATGTTTTGTGTTCCAGAGTAGAAATAAAACGTCGAGTTGAGAATATACTAGAAATTCGCGAAAGCGGCGGAAGTCGGAAGTGCCACCTACACTATAAAAAAAAAAAATACTGAAATTGCTGACGCAATCCAAACAATTTACAGCTACCGCATATCCACCAGGTGAGAGAGTCGAGCGAAGTCTGCTGGAGAATTATTAATAACATAAAGTAAGATTATCATTACTTGTAATTAGTTATGAACGATTAATTAATTAATCATAGCCATTATCTAGTGGATTTGACGTCATAGTGTATGTACGTATGTGTATTGTTATATGTGTGTGTGTATTTGTGTTTGTGTGTTTAATTGTGCATGTGTATGTTTAGAAAGAGAGAGAGAGAGAGAGAGAGAGAGAGAGAGAGAGAGAGAGAGAGAGAGAGAGAGAGAGAGAGAGAGAGAGAGAAGAAAGTAGTTGTAATACCTTATATAAAATCTGTTCCTTTACAGTATCTTCCTTTCAATCCATCCATCCACATTAACTACCCATTCATTCATCTCTTTACTACCACGAAGATATTTGAAATAATTTGTAGACTTTGTGTTAGAGGGAGAGAATAAAGAAAGTGAGAAATCAAATGTGAGTACGATAATATATTTGATATTTGTTATAAACGATTTTTAACAAACATTTTATTTATGCGAGACAAGTGATTTGTTACACTTGTGAGAAACATATGTTTTCAAACGTTCAAATAAAATAAAATGCCTTTCTACAGTACCTATGCATTTCATAAGAACAACTATTTATAGTACCTATGCATTTCATAAAGAACACCTATTTATAGTACCTGTGCATTTCATAAAGAACACCTATTTATAGTACCTGTGCATTTCATTAAGAACACCTATTTATAGTACCTGTGCATTTCATTAAGAACACCTATTTATAGTACCTGTGCATTTCATTATGAACACCTATTTATAGTACCTGTGCATTTCATAAAGAACACATATTGTATCTCTCTCTCTCTCTCTCTCTCTCTCTCTCTCTCTCTCTCTCTCTCTCTCTCTCTCTCTCTCTCTCTCTCTCTTACTTCAAATCTGAATTCCATTTGAATTGTCTTTATTTCACTGTTGCTATGACAATAGCCAATAATTGTCAATACCACGACAGACACTAATCATACAAACGACTATTTCGTTCCTTTTCTTGAAAGAGTTGTATAAATGTATTTTTGGATATTAATATATTCCCCTGTTGTCGCTATAGGCACTCGAATCACTTGAAGATACACTCGCCAGCCTAGAGAACAGCTTTTCACTCTATGCAGTCAGAATAGTGAATATAACTATCCAGGATTGAAACAAGTCACCACTCCACTCTTCGACCAGAAATTTGTGACGGACATCCGTCAATGAAAACCACCTTGGGAGCAGTATAAAAATATGAATCACTACTTTAGAAATATATTATATTAACATTTCTATTCATGCATAGTTTAAGTTTATGCTTGTTTATCTATTATTTATGTTCTGTTGAGAACTGAATGTAAAGTTGTTTTAAATTTCTTTATAATTGTGATAAATAGAGGTAGCCTATCAAAGAATTTCACCATTTTGTCAATACCGAAAATATTTTTAAAGAAACGTATTTATAATTAAAGTAAACAGTATCGCATCAAAATGGCTAACCAAAACATAACCATCATTTTATGGAATTTAGATGGAGACAAATCGGTCAAAGCGGCTGACAGAAACCAAGACGTTCAGTTTGTTGCAAGGTGGATGAATAATAATTTCAACGTGAATGTGTTTATATTATGTCAAGATAAAATAACCAGAAAGAAGCACGCCTATATAAACGAAAACATTTCACACCGACCTGTCAAAAACGGCGTAGCAACAGTTTATATTAATGGCGCGAACGTCCGAACTACGTACCTAGATATTTCATTCCTTTATCAGATCTATAGCGGCATTAGACTGAATGTTGGCAATGACTTCACGCCAGTACGTCTGCAAGCCTACGTCCTGGGCGGCAGAACTCTCATTGTGTCATGGCATGGCCCGCGCAAAAAATTAGAGAGAAAGCTTGCCTGTTTTGATGCTTTGGTTACCTTCGTGGAAGCTGTAAAAATGCGACTTAATTGCACTATTGCGATTATTGGTGGCGACTTCAACATCTTCGTAAATTATCTCAGACAGCACGTACAGGGGACACCACAGCGTTACGGAGCGGCCGCATTAAACCTGGGTGTATATTGCCAGTACGCTGTGACCCCAGACAGGCCAACCAATGGACTGCTAGATTACGTTGTTGTCTGGCCACAGACGCGTGTTACAATGACACAGAATAATGTATTACTAGCACAGTACAAAAGAAGTAAGGGAGACAGACCATTTGATCATAACATTGTGCAATATTCATTGACCCTCAGAATTTAGAAAGCACGAAAGATAAAAAAAGAAAAACGACCGGAAAGAAAATAAAGATGAAAATACACGAATAAGAAAACAAGAATAAGAAGATTCTTTTATGTTTTGTTTTAGCGATGTACATATCAAAAGCAAATGATGCATTTTTAGAGTATCAGGCACATAATTTGAAACACATCTCTGACTTTCAGGCTAGCTTTTTATTTAAGTGCATTATTCTCTTACGTAATTTGTAATCCTCCATTAATCCATTTTAATAATGCTGATTTTGATTTAAAGATGCAGTAGTTTATCCAATAAGCGAGTCTTATAAGAATTCGCCCTGTAACAAGCATATTGACACAATGTACTATATGCAATCAAATGCTGGTTTATCACATAGAACAAATATTATATACAAACCATTTTTAAAGTGTGCACATATATAATGGTAATGTACTTGTGAAACATATACTCGTATGGGACCTATGTTTACTTACAAAGATTTAAAATGTTGTAATAGGGTTTTTAACAGGCTTCGATAAGTAAAACTAGATACATTCCACGCGACCACACCTTCCAGTGAAAGAGCACGCTTTCGGGTCTATTTGCATAATGTTAATTATATTCCTCACGTGAAGGAGTGGTTAGGTGTGCAGTAGTGTACGAGTGCAGACATGTTCGTGTGTTCATATTCGAGACCGGGAAATTTATTTTTCGTGTTTTTTTGTTTACAAAGATCCTTGACCCATTTTACCATCGCTGAGTGGAAATAATTGATATGAAAAAGCAAAACTGATTTCGTAATAAATAAAAAGAATATAAATGTCACAATACAGTTGTACCGATAACATCAAAATAGTTTATAATAATCTTTAGAATTTAATCATGAACATGAACAGGTCTTATTGAAATGGTTAACTGATTAAAATTATCAAAATTATTTTAATAATGCAAGTGTATTGACAGTTTATCTTGGCTGTACATACAACCTTGAACAGCTTACATATTATTCCCGAATATAAGTGACATTTATTTCATGAGCAGATTTTGACATGATTAATCAAATAAATAAATTAGGATTACTTCATGAGCAGTATTTTGCAAAATAATTGGAATAAATAATGAAACAGCTCAACAAGATTGAGTACGATGGGGATGGGGGGGGGGGAGAGAGATAAATCTAGAAATGGGGAGATAGATAGACAAATAGATAGCTAGATTAAACCAAAATCTGATTTTTATTCTATTCTTAATGACTAAACATAGAACTGATAAACAATGCATAATCTCCATTTTAATCATCCAGTGTGTTAGTAAATCCAGACTTTCGTAATAAGAAATATACATACACTCCATTAAAAACATCTAGAGTGTTAACGAACCCAGGCTTTGTAATAAGAAATATACATAAATTCCATTAAAACATTTGTTATATTAATAAACCCAGACTTTCGTACGAAATGTACATAAACATCATTAGAAGCATCTAGGATTCTAGCATGCTATTAAAGTCAAACATTTGTAATAAGAAATGTACATATACTCCATTAAAAACATATAGTGTATTAATGAACGAAGACATTCGTAATAAGTAATGTACATAACCTCCATTAAAAATATCTATTGAGTTAATGAACCCAGACTTTCGTAATGAGAAATGTACATATACTCCTTTAAATCATCTAGTGAATGAATGTCACGGCCTTCTCTCCTGTATGGGGGGGGGGGGAGCAGTGATGCCGACGACACACCGAGCGGCAAGATGTAAAAGTAAAACCAACTCTCGCACACAGACACCACGATGTTCTTGTGTGTGTGTGAATTTTATTCTGTGTGTGGGGTACAGTGTGAAGGTCAGCTGTGAGTTTGAACATACCGGTATGAATGTGAAAATGAGGGACACATGGGACAAACGGCCAAACAGCGCAATACCCACTTTCTCGCACCAAAGAAAGTCAGACTCTTGAAAAAGAGTTAACAAGAATTTTATTCCTAATAATGTGGGTTTGCTTTCACACGGTTGTTAGTCTTTCGTCCAGAAGCATCCAATCATAACATTCATGAAGTTGGGGACCAGAGCAATGAATCATGAACCAAAAATAAAATAAAATAGTAAATAACCATTCAACATACAATAGTGGTGATAACCTCATACTTTCTTGTAAGTTAATGCATAATAACTTTAAATACAAAGGGTGAAAAATACTGCACAATGAAATAACAATGTTAACAAGTGGCAATAACCACAAAGCTCAAAATAATTTGATGAAATAGTCTTTCAGTATAATTGGGTTAAACTGTTCAATTTGAAATAAAGTTCAGGGTGAAAACCCCATGTGTCAATAATAACTATTATTAATAAAAGTATGAATAATTACGTTATCACTAACCTACCTAGAGTAATGCACTCCTAATGTATTGTATTTTTCTTACTCACTCTCGTTTAAGTAGTTGATGGTGGAAGATGTAGTAGCAAAACGTCTGTGGAAAATGGCGATGAAAAAGTAACGAAGAACACACTTGCCAATGCACTGGCAAAATCACAAAGATTATGAATACAATCAATGAAGTTCATGAATTAAAGTCCAACTTTTTATCTCAAAAAGGCATACAGGCACAAGCGAAACACTGAACACTGAAAAGTGGGTGGGTACGCACTTGCATACACAAGTGATGACTTGTTATGCTCCTCATTGAATAATGGAGGATGTTTTTCATGCTGATGAACGTGAAAATGATATCTGGCAGTGATGACCGTTGGTGAGTGGTGTTGAATATTCTCTCTTCAGCAGACACCTTCTCTTCAGTCCCGGCTATCGGTCACTGAAAGTTGGCTCCCCATGAGGTTGTACCCTTTTAAAGTGCTGACTCTGAAGTCTGGACGTCAAAAGAAGCTGGGAGGATGACAAAATGCACACAGTTCCACACAGGAAGACAACAAATATTCATAAGTCTTTCTTTCCCAAATTATTAAAAACTTATAAAAAAAATATAGAGTTTCAACACCTCACTGTGGCTTGGATGATACACTCACAAAAACTAGAAATACGACCAAAGCTCAGTATAGAAAAATATATGAGTTTCAACACTTCACTGTGGCTCGGGTGATACACACACTAAAACTAACATGGCGACGCAGATTTTTTATGTGACTTGCGAAAATGTATCGGGCTAATAAATACTGTGCAGAAAATTGTAAGTAGAAACTTGAATGTAAGAAAGAATGGAATTAGAGATGAATAAATTGGAAACTTAGCATTTGTTCCCTGATTATATTTTATAATTATGATTTATAAACCACTATGAATGTGGTAGACTAGAGAAGATTCTACCTCGCAGTATGTAAGTGTAGGGATGCACTACTCGGTTGCTGTATGGAGGCAAAATATGCTGATTACATCGTGGAATTTCTAGTGCAAGGAAGTTACTGGAAATTGCTACATAGTTGTTCTGCTTCAGGGAGCTAATATGGCGGAGTGTCCAGATTAGCTTCAAGAGATTAGCGTCTGTTCATTGTAATACAATGTGCACGAAAAACATGTGAAAATGACAATTTTTTGTGACAATAAACGTGTGAATGTGTTACAAAAGCATGTGAAGACTATTGAAAGACTATAGCTTTAGTCGCCTAGACAAGGTATGCACAAAGCTATTATTGCTTTAATCTCATTTCTCCATTTCTGTTCTCTGATAAGAAATTACTCTCTGATTTATGTTGACAATTATTTGTTGAATTACGTGTTAGGATATAAGATGGTATACGCATTGAAATTATATGAATGGGTATCTTGAAATATAGAAGTCATGTAATATTTGCATTGTATTTTAACTACATGTATTTTTGAAGATTTAATAAATTTATTGAAATTATATGAATGGGTATCTTGAAATATAGAAGTCATGTAATATTTGCATTGTATTTGAACTACATGTATTTTTGATTGTTGATTTAATAAATGTATTGGCCTTCTTACGTATATTGATAACTATATGTTGGAGAAGAACGAGGATAGATGAGGGCTTACTAAATATAGATTAAAAGACAGACTTATCTTCTCCTTTGGTAAGATATTTTCCACTTACAGAAATATTATGTGACGGTCTAGATGTCTGTCTTTAATGTTGTGGAAGAGAGAAAACTTGTACAGCACCTACATATCTGCCAAGTAAGAGGGATGAGTGGTGTCTTCTGGAGAATTATTCATATCATAAATTAATATTCCCATAACTTGTAATTAGTTATGGGTGATTTAATAATAATAATCATCATAACCATTAACTAGGGTGGCGTTAGCTTCACAGACAGACAGACAGATAGATAGACAGACAGATAGATAGATAGATAGATAGATAGATAGATAGATAGATAGATTGATGGATTAATGGATGAATAGATAGATAGATAGATAGATAGATAGATGGATAGATGGATGGATAGATAAAGAGAGAGAGAGGGAGGGAGAGAGCGAGCGAGAGAGAGAGAATGCGGTAGATATAAAGAGGCGGATGAAAAGAGAATGTGAGAAAGTAAGAGATTTGAGAAAAAGAGGACAGACAGATAGAACGAAAAAGAGAAATAGTGGAAGAATGGAAGAAATAATAAAGGAGAAAGAGAGGGAGAGAGAGAACATCACACGATTGCCTGTAATAACATTTAAAATCCACTTCTGTCGACTATTGTGTCGTGAATGATTAAATGTAGAATTGAAAAAGAATATTCACATTTCATTACAAATCTAGAATGTTAATGACTCCAATCTTGTTTAATAAAAAGTGTACATAACTGCAAAGTGATCAAACACACAATAAAACGGTAAATGTAAAGAATCAACATAAAGCACTTAAGAACAGCATCCCACTTCAATTGGGCATGACGATTTGCATAACGTTTTAAATTGAATTTGTGTGACACGCAGGATGCTTTCTACAAGAGGTTTTGGTGTTTAATTGTATTTTCAAGTAGATATGTGTGTGTGTTTGTATGTGCGTGCATGTTTTCCAGTAAATATTTTCAATATTTCTTATACACGTTTCTTGTATACATATTTAATTGTAACTCTTTTCAGTATGACTATTTAATTGTGCGTTTTTGTCGTTTTCTGTTATTATATCGGATTTCCAGCATGTGTTTCCTTTATCTGAACATAGAAAACTTTGTATACACTTTCAAAAATACCCTCAAAAGGAGTACCCAAGGTCGGGTTACTCTGACAATTTAACACTTTATATAACAATTACATTTAGAATTAGGGAGAGACAAATCTACTCTGTCAGAGCATTCTATTTGCTTTTCTGAACATCTTTATATATAGGTGTGTTCCTGTATGCTTTTCTGAACGTCAGTAAACACACGCAACACATGCATATAGCAATATACTATTAAGCACACAGTAACCAGAGACAACCGCAAACAGAAATATATACAGCAAACCATGTAGTACAATAAACAGACAACCAACGCAAACAGAAATATATATAGCAAAGACATGTAGTACAATACACCGACAACCAACGCAAACAGAAATATATACACCAAACACATGTAGTACAATACACCGACAACCAACGCAAACAGAAATATATACAGCAAACACATGTAGTACAATACACAGACAACCAACGCAAACAGAAATATATATAGCAAACATGTAGTACAATACACAGACAACCAACGCAAACAGAAATATATATAGCAAACACATGTAGTACAATACACATACAACCAACGCAAACAGAAATATATACAGCAAACACATGTAGTACAATACACCGACAACCAACGCAAACAGAAATATATACAGCAAACACATGTAGTACAATACACCGACAACCAACGCAAACAGAAATATATATAGCAAACACATGTAGTACAATACACAGACAACCAACGCAAACAGAAATATATACAGCAAACACATGTAGTACAATACACAGACAACCAACGCAAACAGAAATATATACAGCAAACACATGTAGTACACTAAACAGACATAGTAAATACACACGATGTGTATCCAACAACTCAGTGTGAATTTTATAAACATTTAATCAACCCGACATTGAAAAACGAGCTGAGACTAGCTGAAGAGAGAGTGAATCAGTTGATATTAAAAAAAATGTGCACTGCTTGCTGACTGGGGCCGGTACAGTTTGAATTGCACACTTCCTGTTCGAAACTCGTGCACAGGCCTTGCGTCAACGTCGCTGTGTTAAAAACGTTGTAGTGGGTGGACGAGGACAGCAATAGTATAGATTCGTAACACGTACGCCCACATCCACCCACCCACACTCGCAGACACATTTACGTTATTGCGGATACAGTAGTTTAGTTGAAAAGATTTTACGAAAGTACCACAATTATATATAACAAAACTACACATACCACAGTTATATATAACAAACCTACACATACCACAGTTATATATAACAAAACTACACATACCACAGTTATATATAGCAAGACTACACATACCACAGTTATATATAGCAAGACTACACATACCACAGTTATATATAGCAAGACTACACATACCACAGTTATATATAGCAAGACTACACATACCACAGTTATATATAGCAAGACTACACATACCACAGTATATATAGCAAGACTACACATACCACAGTTATATATAGCAAGACTACACATACCAAAGTTATATATAGCAAGACTACACATACCACAGTTATATATAGCAAGACTACACATACCACAGTTATATATAGCAAGACTACACATACCACAGTTATATATAGCAAAACTACACATACCACAGTTATATATAGCAAAACTACACATACCACAGTTATATATAGCAAGACTACACATACCACAGTTATATATAGCAAGACTACACATACCACAGTTATATATAGCAAGACTACACATACCACAGTTATATATAGCAAGACTACACATACCACAGTTATATATAGCAAGACTACACATACCACAGTTATATATAGCAAGACTACACATACCACAGTTATATATAGCAAGACTACACATACCACAGTTATATATAGCAAGACTACACATACCACAGTTATATATAGCAAGACTACACATACCACAGTTATATATAGCAAGACTACACATACCACAGTTATATATAGCAAGACTACACATACCACAGTTATATATAGCAAAACTACACATACCACAGTTATATATAGCAAGACTACACATACCACAGTTATATATAGCAAGACTACACATACCACAGTTATATATAGCAAAACTACACATACCACAGTTATATATAGCAAGACTACACATACCACAGTTATATATAGCAAGACTACACATACCACAGTTATATATAGCAAGACTACACATACCACAGTTATATATAGCAAGACTACACATACCACAGTTATATATAGCAAGACTACACATACCACAGTTATATATAGCAAGACTACACATACCACAGTTATATATAACAAAACTACACAAACCACGATCTGGATACTGTCTTCATTATACATCGACTGTATACACTATACACAATAATATCGAGTCATTCGATCGAGGTTATTGAGGTCACTTTGACTGTCTTGTGCAATCACTCCAATCTGCGTGCTAATTTCTCTTCCTCGCTTGGTGTTGCAATAGGCTTCTCTCCCCTTAATGTATAATTAAATAGGACACGGGCAGATTGACGCAGTTGACTGATTTCTGGACTGTTAGCAGACACGAACATAGGACTTTAGGATTATATATATTTTTGAAATGAAGGATCTCGCCAGTTCTCCAATTACGGATGTTAAACTAAACTGAACCGTGAGACGTAGTGGAAAGAGTGTGTACATTTAAAACGTTTGCTGCTGTTTGGGACTGTGGTCTTTCTCCTTGAACGGAATGTCATTGACCTAATAATAGCTGTAACCAGATTAGCATAACTTGAAGGTGATATGACTGTAATCATGTTGTCAATGTTTCCTTCGTGATTCCAAGCAAAGAGGAATCTACAACATCTATTGAAACACAACAAACACGTAAGTAACTTATTAGTTCACATAGCATGTAGCAATGAAACACACCAAACACATAAGTACGTTATTATTCACATAGTAAGTGGCCTTGAAACACAGCAAAGACGTAAGTAACTTATTAGTTCACATAGCCACAGGCCTTGGAACACACCAAACATGTAAGTAAAGTATTAGTTCACATAGCAACAGGCCTTTGAACACACCAAACACATAGGTACGTTATTAGTTCACATAGCAACAGGCCTTGAAACACACCAAATATGTAAGTAAAGTATTAGTTCACATAGCAACAGGCCTTGAAACACACCAAACACTTAAGTGTAACTTATTAATTCATATATCAAGGAGCATTGAAATGCACCAAGCACTCAAGTAACTTACTATATTTCAGATATCTTTGAAGTAAAATAGATTTCACTGTAGACTATTTGAGCATTGCTTTTAAAATGGCATTACTTTAGACTGTAAACACTAAACACAGCTAGTTTGTGTATGTAAAATAGCATGACTGTAAAATGCAGACACAGAGTACAGTTAGCTTGTGTAAACGGTGTTATTACTGTAGTGTACAGGAACTTAGCACAATTTAGACGTTTGTAAAACAGTATTACCATAGAGTGCAGATACTAAGCTCAGCTAGTGTAAGGCAGTATCAGTGTAGAGTATAGTCTCTAAACACAGCTAGTGTAAGACAGTATCAGTGTAGAGTATAGTCACTAAGCTCAGCTAGTGTAAGGCAGTATCAGTGTAGAGTATAGTCATTAAGCACAGCAAGCATGTGTATAAAACTACTACTATTCTAGAGTGTAGACCGTGAACAAAACTAAGAAGAGTGCAAAACTATAGAATAAAGGTATATGAATCACAGCTTGGAAGTTTGTAAAATAGTAGGCTCTATTACCTATAAAATGTCTATTCCTCCAGTACAACTATGAAGTGTGTAAAGCAGTATTACTTTACGCCGTACGTAGCTAGTACGTGTGAAAACCGTATTACACAGATTTATGAAGTAGAGCTAGACGTATGAAAACCGTATTACACAGATTTATGAAGTAGAGCTAGACGTGTGAAAACCGTATTACACAGATTTATGAAGTAGAGCTAGACGTGTGAAAACCGTATTACACAGATTTATGAAGTAGAGCTAGACGTGTGAAAACCGTATTACACAGATTTATGAAGTAGAGCTAGTACGTGTGAAAACCGTATTACACAGATTTATGAAGTAGAGCGAGTACGTCAGTAGAATAACCTTCTCCTATCACCAGCATTATCGCCTCAGTCCGTATTGTTAGTGTTCGTTATTTCAATGTTTTGTGCACCATCCAAAACATGTTTTAAATGAAGATTGCAACAGAATTAGATATTTTTCAGTGTCTATCCTCTAGGGCAGATAAAAACAGGGTATAGAAAACAAAACATTGGGTATAGAAAAAAACGGGTATAAAAAACAAAAAACAAAAAACAAAAAATCACAAGGCAAAAAAATCACAGGTGAATTTCTTAGTTTTTCATATTACACTATTCATTTTTAGTGCCATTACCACTCTCCTCTAATCGCCTGCCTCGCTACCATCCATCCCCCAGCTGTTTTCATCAAAACAATTGATATATTTTATCATCACTCACCACCTCTAACTACTACTACCACTACCACTATCATAACCACCGCCATCAACAATTCTACAATCCTCATTAGCACATCCACTTCCACTGTCATCAACATCAAATCATGACCTCTGTTACTACCAATACTATTATCATCGCCACTAAAATGTTACTATTATCGCCCCTAAAAGTATTATTACCACTCCTGCTACCATTTACTACCACTACCACTGATCTAGCGACCACAGTATTACTCCTCCTCCTCTTACTATACTACTATCTTTGCTACTATCACCACCTCCAATGCCACAACCATAGCCACTGTCATACAACCATTGCCACTATCATCTACCACACTCACCACTCACCACTATTATCACTGTCAATACAATCTTCAGTGACATCGTTGTGTCGTTAATGTTATTGTCGTCGTCGTCATTAGGTTAGCTATTTTTTTAAGTAATGACAAAACGTTATTACATACACGCATATTACAGACAAAAGTACGAACTGAGTGAATACGTTTTTTTTAAACAAAAATATTAACATTTTGATTTAATTAATTTTGAATTCGTTCAACATAGGTTTCATGACTTGCGCTCAATTTATGCATGTTTCTGTTTTTGTTTTCTTGTTTTGGGTCTATGCGTGTGCAAGTATATATGAGTGAGTGTACACACATATTTTGCATAGTACCTTTCATAATATCTAAGTTTTTTTGTTTCAGCTTTTTGTTAAAAAGAAGCTACAGTATGCAAGCATCATTCTAAAAAAGCAGGGCCCAGAGGCGACATGGTTACACATGATTTTACGTACCTAAATATTTGATACTACCCTCCAACTGTACCCAGTATATATACGCTTGTAATCTTTTAAAATTCTACACTACACTACTTCAAAAACTGAAAACGTTTATAATGCTGTCGCCAAATAAATGTGAAAATCAACTTTTGAAGTATTAAAACTGATAGAAAATAAAAGTTTATTAGCAAACGTTACGCGTAATTACCCACAACGATTAAAAATTCAAAGATCAAAAGGGGGTTCAGAACAGGAGCAATATGAGATGAAGAGTGGCAGGTGAAGATCCAGAGGAACACGAGAAAAGGTGGGAGAGAGATGAAAAAGAAAATCCTTAGTCTATCCGAAAGTGAAATAAATCGAATATCGATTGAAAATCAAGAATGAATTCAAGTAAGTAAAAGTGCGAGATCTTAACGAATGTGCCCCACGATGCGCTAAGTTGACACCTTTGTCGAAAAAAGAAAAAAAAGAAAAACAACAAACAACTAAGAGCGACAACCTATGCAATGCATTTAAGTCTTACCGAATGTGCGGAACGATGCGTTAAATGCATTATAAAATATTCATACGTCAACATTATGTGTGAACAAAGTTCTTTCTTTACATTTCAATGGCTGACGAGAGTGTGAACATTGTGCTCATTAATGCACGCACGTCATTTCCAGCGGACTCTCAGAGCAAGCTCAACGTTGCGCGTCACCAGCTGAAGACGTTGCTAAGGAAACAGTTGTCCAATTTATTTATTTTATGCCAGGAATTTGGCGCCGATGCCAAACGCTCCCAGCTTTCTACTTTACTGGGCCACACCCATTACCGAAGTCCTGCACCGAACGATGTCTGCATATACTACCGGAAGTGTGACCTTAATTCCGTGAGACCCCTCCAGGACGTCGAATTAGAGGCAATCGTCAACAAACATAAAACAAAAATGATCAGGGATCTTTGTGAACAACTACGTAGACTCACCTTTCAAGAGTCCATTAATTCCGAGACAGCAGAATCCGAAGCAGAAATTCCCACGGAAAAATCCATCCTACTGGACGTAGTGAAACGACTTCACGTTGTGATCTTCGGGAATCACCTTCTCGCTTCCTGGCATGGCCGACATGACATATCAGACGAGAGAAAGGCCTTGCAGTTCAAATTAATGATAGAATTAATGGAAACTGTGTTGAGAGATGAAAACTCTTCGGAAAATGTCATGGTGGGCGGGGATTTTAATTTCCCGTATACGAGTGCCGTTCGCGAGATTACGTCGGACAAAGGGATTATCGGCGATACGAGTTGCATGGGGGAATACATTGTGTTTTGGCCAAAAAAAAAGTTACAATGTGCAAATGTGGAGTACCTTGGTGGTCCTGCTGTTAACGTTGAAGCGGAAATTGATGCAGAAATATCAGATCAGCATATGCTTATGTATTCTTTACAATGGAAACAAGATGTATGTTTGATTTTATAGTTCTCGACAATAAAGTTTTAAAGAAATATTCCTAATAAATCTAAAGAAAGAAAGACTAAATAAAAGAAGAAAAACATGAAAGATCCGAAAACTGAATAAGTCAATAAGAAAAAATGAAAGAGTAAACAAACGTAAGACTAGCAATTAGAAGTGAAACTGCGAATAAAAGAAGGTAGAAATAAATGAAACGAATAAAGAAGGGAATGAAATAGCAAAGAAATAATAAAGAATGAAAGAAAATTCAAAACAAGGAAAGAAGGAAAGAAACAAACACGGGCAATTTTAAATAATCAAAACGTTTTGTCTGTTATTGATTAATTCACTTACTACTCGGCTATATAAATGAATAAATATATTTTTTTAAAACTTTGTTCTTACGTAAGCAATGTTTTTGACTCGTTTCGCGTTTCTTCAAAGTTGCAAGAGCAATTTCAAACCGTCCATCGCTATCCCATTGCCATGGCAGTTATTGTACAACGAATACAACTGTCACTTTGAGAGACTGCAAGACAGTCCATCACTATCCCATTGCCGTGGCAGTTATTGTACAACGAATACAACTGTCACTTTGAGTGACTGCAAGACAGTCCACTACACCAACTACATAGTATCAAGTCGAAATATGATTATATTATTGGTTCGTGGTAGTTCGTGGTGGTGTATGTCTGGCGAAAAAATGCAAACAAAAGTTACAAAGTCTAAAAATCAGAAAAAAGTATTATAACGTGTTGTTTTTAAAAAAATAATATTCGTGAGGTGCAAAGCCAAAAGACAATGTCCATTTTCTACAGTGATCTCGAGACTAATCGTTTATATCAGCCAAATAAAAATTATTTTTGTGTACTCGTTTGTCACTGAAGTATACACGTGTGAGCATTTATTTGTATATATTTTTTTTTTATAAATGTATTTCTTTATTTATTTTCATTATGCATAGTTAGGTGAGAGAGACTTTTGATTGTGGTGTCGTGTGCACGCTCACTGCTGCTAAAGGTGTAGGTTGCTGAAATATCATAAGCTAAATTTGACGTGGAACGGAACACTGGCATAGCGTTCAGTATAATTTCCGTCTTTGTAACTGAACACATAAGTCCCTAATTCAGCTTTCTTGGGTTAAAATAATGAGGGCGTGTGTGGAGTAGAAATAATTGTGTTAAAATAACGAGGGCGTGAGTTGAGTAGAAATAATTGTGTAGAAGCAAAACTCTATGATCTATTTATAAGTAGAAGTTAAATGTAATAACGATCTATTTGTAAGTAGAAGTTAAATGTAATAACGATCTATTTGTAAGTAGAAGTTAAATGTAATAACGATCTATTTATAAGTAGAAGTTAAATGTAATAACGATCTATTTGATGCTGAATTCACTTGAAGACTTCTTGCTTTACGTCAGAAATAATATAAAATATAGATTGCCTATTATTTGAATTCAGTTGAAGACTTCTTGCTTTATGTCAGAAATAAATAAAACATAGATTACCATTTATTTGAATTCAGTTGAAGACTTCTTGCTTTACGTCAGAAATAATATAAAATATAGATTACCATTGATTTGAAATAGAACTTTTACAGAAGTACATTGTTTGCAGTGCCTGTGAGTTGAACGTCTTAGAAACTAGACAACGCTGTTCTTGTGTGTTTTATTTTAAAACTTGATCACACATCTAAATACTAATTGCAAATTAGAATAATAAAAAATATATTGAGTATTTTCATTAACCTTTTAGCTATAGAAACAATGCCAACTATTTTCTTGAATTATTTACATTGTTTTTTTCTTGAGGGCTGGGGCTGGATTTTCTTTCTGATGACATGCTTTGATCTCTTAACAAATTAGATGGCAAAACCAACACAACTGTTTAGTTAAAGACTGTATAGAGAGTACTTTGTTTGTATTCATTAAAATAAAAACAAAACAATGGTTTTCTAAAAATGGGCTGTATCACTATTAATAAAATCACTAATTTGAAAGGTGTGAACGTGGTCAGTAAGGGAATGTGAAAATCATTTGGGTGACAGCTCTAAAAATAGGAGACTTAAAAATGTCAAAAGAAGTATTCTTTACATTTTGTAGGAACAGGTTACGGCAGTCTTATTGTAACGAACGGAATATCTAAGGATATCTATCTATCTATCTATCTATCTATCTATCTATCTATCTATCTATCTATCTATCTATCTATCTATCTATCTATCTATCTATCTATCTATCTATCTATCTATCTATTATCTATCTATCTATTTATCTGTGGTGCCCCATAATTATAGCAATGCAAGGTAATCCAAATGAATGAGAAAGAATAACTAATTGAAAAGCATTAGTATTCTAAACGTTATCTTAGTTTTAATTTTAATTTTATTAGAACTCTTCCACAGGTCGGTGTCTTATATTATTCATACACAATAACTGCATTCGAGAAAGTAACAATACTTTTGGCAACGAATAAAACCTCATGAATTAATTATCAAATTTGTCGCGAAGTTGACTGTTTAAAGTAATGAATGTGTTTTAAGTTATGAAAAGCAAATTACAATTTCATCCTTAGTTCAACTGTTTCTGTTTTACATTAATAGAACTTCAGACGCATCCCGTGATTACTTCGTCAGCATAGAGGGCGCTGTTATCCGCCGAGCAGCCCCTTGGTCACTCATATTTGTAGCTTAGCTTCTGCATTCACAAAGTATTTTCATGTACATGACATTACCCTAGTGTAGTTCGCGTTGTGCAAACAAGTGTCTGCTGAAAAGTGTGACACATCCTGCGAGCAGCGTGCACGAACTTGTTTCAAACACGTGACCATTTTGCTTCCATTGTCTCATAAGGGGCTGTAACTATGTTCATATAAATAATTATTATTAACAGCCGGTGACGGCGCCCTCTCTCTTTAATTATTGTCCATATTTATGTTTACTCATTAATAATCATATGGAATACAGGGTTTGTCACGAGTATATGATAGCACTAATTAGATGACTCTTCTCTAATTCACACTTGCGGATCTGCCAGGCACGTTTAGAATATTATTTAGATGCACACGACGAAAATAACCACAATTCTTTCACAACTATACTACTGACGAGAATAACCACAATTCTGTCACAACTATACTACTGAGGAGAATAACCACAATTCTGTCACAACTATACTACTGACGTGAATAACCACAATTCTGTCACAACTATACTACTGACGAGAATAACCACAATTCTGTCACAACTATACTACTGACGAGAATAACCACAATTCTGTCACAACTATACTACTGACGAGAATAACCACAATTCTGTCACAACTATACTACTGACGAGAATAACCACAATTCTGTCACAACTATACTACTGACGAGAATAACCACAATTCTGTCACAATTATACTACTGACGAGAATAACCACAATTCTGTCACAACTATACTACTGACGAGAATAACCACAATTCTGTCACAACTATACTACTGCGTGAACTTCATTAGCGTAAGGGATAGGTTTTGATCCGTCTTTAATTACTTAAGCACCACCCACCCACCCGTCCTGTACCCCAAACTAATTAATTAATCACGCGCAAGATGCTAGTTCAAGTAATAACAATAATTATTAAATTATTACGTTACGAAAGAAACGAAACAAAATAACAGTTGCAACGAACAAATCACTCATATTATCTACAAATTGTTCAGTGAAAGTCACGATCCGTATAAAGTAAATTCAGTTTTATTCCTACCTGTTTTCATCCTAGAAATGAGAGTTTTAGAAAGAGGAAATAATATGTAACACGATTGACCTGCTGTCTGTTCACGCAGCCTGACGTCACTAGCACTTGTCGTCCCGAGTTCAAGATATCATCTCCGGTCCGCGCACCCACCTCAACAAAGTCCTATCAGAGTCTTTACTGACGGATTTTTTTTTTTATAGGTATGGCTTCTCCTTAAATGGATAATACACACATTTTTATTCCGATCAACAACAACACGTATAGTGAACTTTGCAATTTAATGATTTGCTCTAAAAAACACATCAAGTCAAAACAAACTCATTGCAAATCGAAACACGTAAAGAGAACTTTGCAATTTAATGATTTGCCCCAAACAACGCAATAAAAACAAGTTGACATTCAATGTTCATGCTATAGTAGGTTAAACTGCTGTTTTATGTGAGGACGAGAAACAGTATTTTATAGTTTAATATTTATGTACTATAATAAAACATATTGTGACACCTCTGACCTTCACTCGTTACGGTTTTTATTTATTAATTAATATCACATAATTACAAGCGATCAATAATTTTAATTTATAGTTATTAATAATTCTCCCACGAGACCAACATATCTCTCACTTAGTGGATTATAACGGTGTGGAAACACTCTACTCTTTACTCAATAATAAGATAGAAGTTTTGCTGTCGTATAATGTTTCTGCAAGAGGCAATCTCTTCTTAAAGTAGTAATAAAAATCAGTCTTTCTTTATATTTGGCAAGCCACCATCCACCCACTATTACTCCAAAATATGATTTTAATATATGTGCAAGAAGGTTAATACATTTATTAGATGATGGTCCATCGTACCGATTCTAGACACATTACAAAACTGTTCCAGAATCATTAATGTGATAACAAAGCGCAATTGGAGATTCGTCCAGAACTTCGTATGTGGTATCAAACCACATCACGAGGAGTGTTCCAGAATGTTTGTGAGCACTACTCAAGCACGTCACGAGGAGTGTTCCAGAATGTCTGTGTGCACTACTCAAGCACGTCACGAGGAGTGTTCCAGAATGTTTGTGTGCACTACTCAAGCACGTCACGAGGAGTGTTCCAGAATGTTTGTGTGCACTACTCAAGCACGTCACGAGGAGTGTTCCAGAATGTCTGTGTGCACTACTCAAGCACGTCACGAGGAGTGTTCCAGAATGTCTGTGTGCACTACTCAAGCACGTCACGAGGAGTGTTCCAGAATGTCTGTGTGCACTACTCAAGCACGTCACGAGGAGTGTTCCAGAATGTCTGTGTGCACTACTCAAGCACGTCACGAGGAGTGTTCCAGAATGTCTGTGTGCACTACTCAAGCACGTCACGAGGAGTGTTCCAGAATGTCTGTGTGCACTACTCAAGCACGTCACGAGGAGTATTCCAGAATGTCTGTGTGCACTACTCAAGCACGTCACGAGGAGTATTCCAGAATGTCTGTGTGCACTACTCAAGCACACCATGACGAATGTTCAAAAATAAATCTTTGTGAATTCTCGAGACCAAACTTAAGCCTCAATTTCCGTCCTGTTGGCTCTTGAATGGAGTTCACAAGAATTAACTAACAGTAATACATTTACTGATAAGTTCAACAACAATGCTGGATGCACACACATAAGATCCGTAGAGTACAGTAGGCATTGCAGTGTTCAGCAGATACAAGGTTACAAAACATCGAAAGCATCAAAAGGCATGCTCCTTTCTGCAAAAGTCACATTAAGGGGAGCCCTAAGTTTAAGGCATATTTCATCTCTAAACCCCTTTCTTTCATACACACATTCTCAACTGACAAATCCTGCAACAATATTTATTAACCTGATACACAAGCAGTTTAAGAAATTTAGCATGATCATAATCCACAAGTATGTACAACATAATCAAATTAGTGAACATAGAAATAATGGCTTAATTACATAGAGCATTCTCCAATTAAAACCATAGATCAATAGCAAACATGTATGAAATATGTCTAAGTCCATTCTTTATTTATCAGTTACCGTATCATAAGCTAACGATCGCCGTTATGACCAGACTTGAGTTAAATCAAAATCAAAGTGATTAGAATATAGAACATTTTTCAACAAAGTAACTTTTAGTGTATCCCCACTTGATGGAATTGTTATGAACAAGTGTGAGACTATTGGTCAGAAAATCTACTTATCTGCTTGGAACCAGTTTTGATCGCATCATCAAGTTCCAGCATATTCTTTACCCGAGTTGGTTTTTTTTATCACTTACAAAAATATCATCATGCGCAGTGTCTGAAGGTCATCATGTCAGTTTGACATTTAATGAATTATATAATAATTAAGTTTAGAAATAGGGACAGGCAAATTTACTCCGCCACACATGTAGCAAGTAAATCAACTAACAAACAATCAAACAAGCATATTGAAGCAAAAAGTAAATAATTACGTTTCAAATGTCTGAAATATACATTTATTGCCTTCTTAGGCTGAAAGCCTTTTTCTTTTTGCTAAAACTGATAGTCTGCTCATTGTGTATAAATATGTTATCACACTATGCACGTAAATTCCTTGCTACTCCGACTATATTGTACATTACTATGACGTCATTTACTAAGGAAATGCACGGTAATCAATGCTATTGTACATTACTTTGACGTCATTTACTAAGGAAATGCACGGTAATCAATGCTATTGTACATTACTTTGACGTCAACTGCTAAGGAAATGTACGGTAATCAATGCTATTGTACATTACTTTGACGTCATTTACTAAGGAAATGCACGGTAATCAATGCTATTGTACATTACTTTGACGTCATTTACTAAGGAAATGCACGGTAATCAATGCTATTGTACATTACTTTGACGTCATTTACTAAGGAAATGTACGGTAATCAATGCTATTGTACATTACTTTGACGTCAACTGCTAAGGAAATGTACGGTATTCAATGCTATTGTTAATATGTTTCGTACTTTTGATCTGCAGTGCAGCGTGACCTTCTGACTTCATAATAATACGTCACTGTACTCTGTGAAGTAGAACCTTTGCACATAGTTGCCCTATAAATATCGCATACCAGCTACGTGTGTACGTCACAAGTTGTTGCACCGCCTGACAGCTGTCAAGGCTATAAATATTTTGTCTGTTTGATACACTTTGTTCTCTCGTAATATCGTGCTGTAACAGCTGTTATAGTTCTACACATTTATTAATTCGCTTGCAGTTTGTTTAGGAAGACGAAGGCATGTATATTTACTGATAACGATTTACTAAAGAATCTGGGCGTGGTTCTAGGCTTCCCTGACATCAACGTTTAAAATATCGAGGGAATACATAAACGGTGCAGTGACTTTCTTTAACAGCACTGCAAACATACAATTATTAGAATTAACATTTTCAAACTTCTCGAGCCTGAAAAGGATTAAAATATGGGACACCAAATACTATGAGCAAACAGAGACGAGATGTGCTTATCATTAAACATTGGGCACGCGGCCAACTCAAAACGGTGCAGTGACTTTCTTTAACAGGACTGCAAACATACAATTATTAGAATTAACATTTTCAAACTTCTCGAGCCTGAAAAGGATTAAAATATGGGACACCAAATACTATGAGCAAACAGAGACGAGATGTGCTTATCATTAAACATTGGGCACGCGGCCAACTCAAAACGGTGCAGTGACTTTCTTTAACAGGACTGCAAACATACAATTATTAGAATTAACATTTTCAAACTTCTCGAGCCTGAAAAGGATTAAAATATGGGACACCAAATACTATGAGCAAACAGAGACGAGATGTGCTTATCATTAAACATTGGGCACGCGGCCAACTCAAAACCACTAGCTAATAGTTGTGCAACGCGGTTTTGCAGGGGGTTGGGGAAATCCCACAGGAGATAACTAAACAGAAACAATAAAAAAAAACCGGAAGTGTTGCTATTAATAACATGTCGTTACTGTACTAGACTGGATGACATACACTTGCCGAGACTTGCCGAGACAGCATCACGAAAGAGCTTAGAGTTTTACGTCCATCTTTTGAAACCCATTGCTATGTTTTCTCTGTAATTTTATCAAAGCTTACAGCTATATGTATTTACAGTTTTTGATGCTGATTGTGATTGCAAAGATCTTGAAGTCATCTATCTTTGTGTTGTTTGAAACAGATTGCTGATGTGAGTTATGTTATGGATTAAGACTGACATTATACGTGAATAAAGTGAGTACTGGTTGGTTTTTTTTTACACACCTAATACTTATCATACAATACTTCTGGAGGTGGAAACTTCTTCCTAAAGTAGTAATAAAAATCTGTCATTTATTTATATAACGAGCCCCCCTCCACCTACTATTACTCCAACATAAGATTTTAATATATGTGCAAGAAGGTTAATACATTTAACAATAAATTTATTAAATCAACAATCAAATATACAACATATGAATATAATCAAAAGAGTGTTGACATTTACATCACTTCAAGATATATTTGATTAAGTGTCTGACACATATTCAGTTCATCTTAACATAGATATCAGCAGCCAATTAACAAATACATATAATCAAGTTCATAGATATAGTTTCATCATAGAAATGAGAGCAGAGGTTTAGAGAGACAATTATAGTCAATGTACATAACCTTTTCAAAGATGGTAGCTGTTACCAGATACGTGTTTATAATCACGCAGTTTGCAACAAGTCACGTGCTTTCTTATTAGATGAGGGTCCAGCTTACCCCTTCTAGACACACAACACATCCATTCCAGAATCACTCACAAAAGTAACTGTGAAGAATCGTCCAGAACTTTGTATGTGCTATCAAAGCACATCACTCAGAAAGTTCCAGAACCATTATGTATGGTACCCAAGCACACTAAGAAGAATGTTAAAAATATTTGAGAATTCTTGAGACCAAGCTCAAACCTCAATTTCCATCATATTCGCTCTTGAATGGAATTCACAGGAATTAACTTATAGCAACATGTTTACAGACAGCTGATAACACTGGACACACACACACACACACACACACACACACACACACACACACACACACACACACAGACAGACAGACATACACACACCTATACACACCCACACCCACACACATACACACACACATACTCATACACACACATACACACACACACACATACACATACACACACACACACACACACACACACACACCTACATGATCTGGTAGAGTGCATAGTAACAAGTCTGAAGCAGACACAAGTTACAAAACATCAAAAGCATAAAGGCATACTCCTCTCTGCAAAAGTTAAATTATTGCCAGCACTAAGTTTCACGCATATTTAATCTCTAAACTCCTTTCTCTCTTACACACATTCTCTGCTTACAAACCCTGTAACGAAATTCATTAGCCTGATATACACACAGCATAAGAAATATGGCATCAATCAAAATTCTCAACGTAATCAAATTAGTGAACATAAATAATAAATAATGGTTCTATATAAACCATTCACTAATGCAAATCAAAGATCAAGAGCAAACACGTACAAATAATTTCTAATTCCATTCTTTCCTTATTGGTCAGTTATCTTACCATAAACTAATGATTGATGTTCATGACCAGACTTGAGTTACGTCAAAATCAAAGTGAATATAATATAGAACTTTCTTCTACAAAGTCATTTTTGGTCTATCCACATTGGGCGATATTGTTATAAAGAAGTATGAGACTATTAGTAAGAAAAACTCCTCATCCACTTGACATCAGCAAGTTCTAGCATATTCTTTACCCGAGTTGTTATTTTAACTCTGGTACTTACATCAGCAAGTTCTAGCATATTATTTACCCGAGTTGTTATTTTAACTCTGGTACTTACATCAGCAAGTTCTAGCATATTATTTACCGGAGTTGTTATTTTAACTCTGGTACTTACAAAAATATCACCACGCACAGTACCCGAAGGTCACGCCACACTGAAATTTAACAATTTATACAATAATTAAGTTTAGAAATAGGTTCAGGCAAATTTACTCCTCCACAGATATCATATCAATGTATGTCAATGCATGTGAAGTAGATTTATACACTCCTCATCAATAAGAATTCTTGATATGTTAAAGCTAAATTGCATGCAGGAAAGTCTACAGGACTCTAAAACACCAATAAATCTTATAGCTATTGATATGTTAAGGCTAAATTGCATGCAGGAAAGTCTACAGGACTCTAAAACACCAATAAATCTTATAGCTGTTGATATGTTAATGCTAAATTGCATGCATTAAAGTCTACAGGACTGTAAAACACCAATAAATCTTATAGCTATTACAAAATGACAATGCACATATATTTTTCTCTTTTCAGCTCTTAATTTATAAAGTACTGTTGGTGTGGACAAAACACTATTTTCATAGTAACTGCCATCTACGTCACATACAAGTAACAAAGCTCAATGCTCTACACATCAAAATGAAAAGGAATTGAAGGGATTGAAGGGATTGAAGGGACTGAAGGAATTGAAGGGATTGAAGGGATTGAAGGGATTGAAGGGACTGAAGGGATTGAAGGGATTGAAGGGATGAACCAAATGGCAAAAGAAACAAAAGTATAGCAGAATGAGTGGCATTCTTGGGGAACTGGTCTTTATTTAAGGAAAGTGTTTTCTTTCATTTCTCCAGCTGCAATACACAGCCAAGTTCAGAAGAAGACTTGAAAATCAATTTTCATTTTTAACTGAAAGGAAATGGCTACAGCACAGCCACAGCTGAACATCATGCTGTGGAATCTGAACGGTGACGCAAACGTTTCCGCCAAAGAACGGCTGAGCGATATTGACCATGTACTGGATATGGTTCTAGAAAACCACCGCGACAACCTCTTTATATTTTGTCAGGATCACGTCAACGGACCGAAGCACAAGCAACTTTCTAAACGACTGCACCTGTCATGCCCAGAAAGTAAAGGTCACACACACAGCGAGTCACGTTCAGAGAGCAAAAATGCTACAGACAGCAAAAGACGCCCACAGGTCAGGGACCTGGAACACTTCCACAAAAATGAAGAGGCCAGCATCTACTTCCGCTGCTTAAACAAAGTCACGTACGTCTCCAACCTCCACCAAACGTACGAGAAAATCCGGACACAGGTAGGCAGCGACTTCACCTACACCCGAATGCAGGCGTACGTGGTGGACGGCCACGCCCTCCTGGTGTCCTGGCACGGTCCCTACCGGCAGTACACGGTGCATCGTCGACTCGACTGCTTCGACTCTCTGGTCCGCTTCGTGGAGCGGGTTCGAACGGAGAACAAGTGTGACGTCACCATCGTTGGGGGCGACTTCAACATCCCTGTGAGGAGCTTGCAGCAGCACGTTAGGGAGATCACAGTGTTGCACCGGGGTCGAGCCTGGGCCGATTTTCCGGACTTGGACGTCTTTTGTGGCTACGTCCCTCCTCCAGACAGAAGTGATGTCATCGACTATGTCGTGGCCTGGCCGAAAGGCCGCATGAAAACGTGTCGAGAGGAAGTGGTCTGCAAAACTTACAAGAGAACTCCAGGCAACAGGCCGTTTGACCACCCTATCGTCATGTACACGCTGCAGAACTTGGAACCAAAACCGATAGAACACATTAAAAAGGAGTCAGAGGTTGTGATGGGACCCCAGAACTACATGCCGGAGACGCCGAGCGTAAGAAAAGGACGCAATAAAAAGGATAATGTTATCGAGAACGTAAAATTCGAAGAAGAAAACGATGACTGCAAAGACGCTGACAACAGTGATGAAGAGATAAACTGGATGACAAATTTTATCAGTAAAGATATTATCCATAAAGAGAGCAATCAAATTGATCGCGGCGAAAAGAAAGGAGCGACAAACACGAACAGAAGAAGTATTTGCAAAGAGGAAAATCTGCTCGCAGTGACAAACGATTTAGATTTGGATGTAACAAGAGAGATAAGCGTACTTTTAAGGGGTGCTAAGGACAGTAAAGTCAAAGGCAAAGAGGAAAATCTGCTCGCAGTGATAAAAGATTTAGATTTGGAAGTAACAAGAGAGATGAGCCGTCTTTTAAGGGGTGCTAAGGACAGTAAAGACAAAGGCAAAGAGGAAAATCTGCTCGCAGTGATAAAAGATTTAGATTTGGATGTAACAAGAGAGATGAGCGCACTTTTAAGGGGTGCTAGGGGAAGTAATAAAGACAGTAAAAAAAGACAAATCAAAGGAAAAGAATGAACTCACGAAGTAGGAATACAGACAATACACAAAGACTCATATAGCATTGTTAAGGTTTCAGACAAAATTTGCAAGGGCAAGAGTGTTTTTTGTGTTATTTGAAATGTTTGAATATGCAGTAAATAAATGTTACGCCTTTAGATTTCCAAAAATTAGGTGCTACTTGTTTCAGGTTATGTTTTTTATTCTTTCATTTACAATGATTGGGCAATATGTGATTTGAATCTCCCAAAATGCAATAATTCATTTGATATTATGAGAATCTTTTATGCTTATTTATTGATGTGATAAGTGTTATGTGATAGGCGTCTCTAACATGTATCTTTCTTGCTCATTGGTTGATGTTACAAGTGATACGTGATATGTGTCCTTCAAAATGCATATTTTATGATCTGATAAGTGTTACTTGATATGTATCTTTTAACATGAATATTTTATGATCTGATAAGTGTTACTTGATATGTATCTTTTAACATGAATATTTTATGATTTGATAAGTGTTACTTGATATGTATCTTTTAACATGAATATTTTATGATTTGATAAGTGTTACTTGATATGTATCTTTTAACATGAATATTTTATGATTTGATAAGTGTTACTTGATATGTATCTTTTAACATGAATATTTTATGATTTGATAAGTGTTACGTGATATGCACCCTTCAACATGCATATTTTATGATCTGATAAGTGTTACTTGATATGTATCTTTTAACATGCATATATTATGATCTGATAAGTGTTACTTGATATGCATCCTTCAAAATGCATATTTTATGATCTGATAAGTGTTACTTGATATGTATCTTTTAACATGTATATTTTATAAAATCTGATAAGTGTTACATGATATATGACCTTTAACATGCATATTTTATGCTCGTTTATTGATGTGATAAGTGATCTCTGATATGTGTCTATATATGTATATAGATCATCTTTTTTGCTCATTGATTGACGTGATAAGTGCTGTGTGAATTGTGTCCCCAAAATGCATCTTTCTTGCTGCAATGTTCGTCATGTGTGCTCTTTGATTGACGTGATAAGTGCTGTGTGAATTGTGTCCCCAAAATGCATCTTTCTTGCTGCAATGTTCGTCATGTGTGCTCTTTGATTGACGTGATAAGTACTGTGTGAATTGTGTCCCCAAAATGCATCTTTCTTGCTGCAATGTTCGTCATGTGTGCTCTTTGATTGACGTGATAAGTACTGTGTGAATTGTGTCCCCAAAATGCATCTTTCTTGCTGCAATGTTCGTCATGTGTGCTCTTTTGCAAGCAAATCTCTAGCGCTGACAGATTTTCAGAACGTGTGAAATGTTCCAAAAGAAATCACGCTAAACAAATCATCTGGGTTGGGGTACATGTGCTCCATACTACGAATCATTACAGTGAAATGATGTTCATGGCAAAGCGAATATACCTCGACACAAATGGTGCTCATGGCAAAGCGAATATACTTCGACACAAATGATGTTCATGACAAAGCAAATATACCTCGACACAAATGATGATCACACGGCACTCATTTCAGATTTGCACGTTTCCTAAAAAAAACCCGTTAATAGCTGATTGTATAGATAGCTTCAGATTTGCAGGTTTCCTACACAAAAACCTGAGACGAGTTCGCCCATTTCAAAACTGTTACCGTTTTGTAAGCTTAAAAATAATTTTAACTCAAGTCGATAAAGCCAAGGTAAGACAACTCTGAATCTATTTTCTTTTGTAAGAGACTTGTCTCCTCACTTAGCTGGGTTGGCTGAATACTGCAGTCGTGAAACACATTAATTTGCCTCGCGTGCTGATTAATTTTAGTGTTTTGACCTTCGCTTGCAATGTTGAGCTCAGTTCTCAAGGCCAGGGAGTCGGGAGTCTGGATAATCGTCTGGTCTGTCACCATTCTCTTCAATCGACCTGTACAGTACATGCAGCTTAATTTGACCCAGATTCACGCCTGCTAGACGAGGGCATCGATCGTGTGGTGCCATACCTGTAGGTCTGCTGTGCTTGCAGACGTATCTTTCGCTCAGAACGCGTTATCAACTTGTAGGTCAAGTGTGCCTTGACAGGTTTTGCGTTATCAGGGCAGATTGCTACTCATTTCAACGGCTGACGTTTCCGCTACATGGTCGTTGTGATGCTGAAATTCCACTCTGTCACTACATTTTACTTTGTCGCTACATTTTCCTGTCACTACATTTTACTCTGTGTCGATGCATTTCTCATTGATCTGTGATACTACCTTTAGAACTATAATATAATGTTGCAATAACTACAGTTGCTTTCTAAGCCTACTACAATACAGCATGTTTTATTGTTAAACCAAGTTTAATTTTAGTCTCAACTTATGATACCTGCATTTAGCACTTTACAACCATACATATATTGCGTTCGCACTGCACAACCCAAACTGTATTGCATTTTGCACTGTAAACCATACATTACTGCAATTTGCTCTGTTAACATGCATTACTGCATTTTGCACTGTAAACCATATATGTATTGCATTTTGCTCTGTATAAACAGATATGAACTGCATTTTGCACTGTAAATACATATGAATTGCATTTTGCACATAAAACCGTTCATGCTCTGCATTTTGCACTGTACACCGATGTTGCATTTTCATGCAGGCCTACAATATTAAAAATTCAAACTCATGTTACATTCTCAATGATTTTCAATATACGACCCATTTCCCTTAGGCTGCATTTGCTGCTGCAAGCAAGAATTTTGATTGGATAATGTCAACCACTTTAAACAGCCTACGACATTACTTTATCGATCCACATGAAGTCTAAGTTTTATACACAGAGAGTCTAAGTTTTATACACAGAGAGTCTAAGTTCTATGTGTATAATTTTTATACACAGAGAGTCTAAGTTTTATACACAGAGAGTCTAATTTCTATACACAGAGAGTCTAAGTTTTATACACAGAGAGTAAGTTTTATACACAGAGAGTCTAAGTTCTATACACATAGAGTCTAATTTCTATACACAGAGAGTCTAAGTTCTATACACAGAGAGTCTAATTTTTATACACAGAGAGTCTAACTTCTATACACAATGAGTAAGTTCTATACATAGAGTCCAAGTTATATAAGCAGAGTAAGTTCTATACACATAGTCTGTTCTATGTGCAGAGTCTAAGTTCAATACGCAGAGTAAGTTCTATACACAGAGTCTAAGTTCTACACACAGTCCAAGTTATATAAGCAGAGTCTATGTGTAGAGTCTGTTCAATACGCAGTTTAAGTTCTATACACAGTCTAAGTTCTATACACAGTCTAAGTTCTATACGCAGTCTAAGTTCTATACGCAGTCTAAGTTCTATACAAAAAACCCTTGGAGAGGAGTAATGCAGGGATAGATCTCGGGTCATGGATTCTATTTAGCTCCTCTGAAAAAGCATCAGCGTGTGATTCAAAAGAACGAGTGTAGTAACATGGCTCCCAAAGATTAATATGGCTGTGCGAGGACGATTTCTCTCTATATACTGTACCTTGGGATATTGTCAAGTCGACTTTGTGGCATCATACTAGATGCATACTTAAATAAGCAATGGTCAGTATGCCCAATGTAAATAAATGACTTTATTATCATTAAACACATAGATAAAAGAATACTTTAAAATGTAGTATATCACGATGCATTCTGTATGACTCAAAGGTGTTAAAATCATAGTAACTATGGCAGCAATAGGAATTGAATCAATCCCAAATACGGACGGAGCAGGACCGTGCCCCTTATTGTTAGGGGCAAGATAAGTGTGACATTTAGTCGATAGCGTTTGGGGAATCTATTTTATATTTGACGTTTGTTTTTTTTGTGTGTTTGCTGATTGTTTGCTTTATCACTCCATGCAAGTCTAATCATCTCTGTGAAGGACGTGCGTTTGAAGGCTTCATTACTGTGGCTTTTCGTTGTGTCTCGAGAACACAACGGAACTGCTAGCAGAGACACTTGACTGTGAACAATAAAAACTTACGCAAATACATGTGTATATTCTCATATGGAGGAGGGGGTTGACATGCTGTTTTTCGAAGTACATGTACCTATCTATCTATCTATCTATCTATCTATCTATCTATCTATCTATCTATCTATCTATCTATCTATCTATCTATCTATCTATCTATCTATCTATCTACCTACCTATCTATCTATCTATCTATCTATCTATTTGTCTTTTTGTCTTTTTCTCGCGGGCATGGCCATTGCAGTACTTGATGTAAAACTGTTATCGTATATGGATACATATATTATGTTCAATGACTAGAAACCTTAAGTGACTCATGAGACTGTTGTGTATTGTAATAAAATCTTAAGTGACTCACTAGACTGTTGTGTATTGTAATAAAATCTTAAGTGACTCACTAGACTGTTGTGTATTGTAATAAAATCTTAAGTGACTCACTAGACTGTTGTGTATTGTAATAAAATCTTAAGTGACTCACTAGACTGTTGTGTATTGTAATAAAATCTTAAGTGACTCACTAGACTGTTGTGTATTGTAATAAAATCTTAAGTGACTCACTAGACTGTTGTGTATTGTAATAAAATCTTAAGTGACTCACTAGACTGTTGTGTATTGTAATAAAATCTTAATTGACTCACTAGACTGTTGTGTATTGTAATAAAATCTTAAGTGACTCATAATACTGTTGTGTATTGTAATAAAATCTTAAGTGACTCACTAGACTGTTGTGTATTGTAATAAAATCTTAAGTGACTCACTAGACTGTTGTGTATTGTAATAAAATCTTAAGTGACTCACTAGACTGTTGTGTATTGTAATAAAATCTTAAGTGACTCACTAGACTGTTGTGTATTGTAATAAAATCTTAATTGACTCACTAGACTGTTGTGTATTGTAATAAAATCTTAAGTGACTCATAATACTGTTGTGTATTGTAATAAAATCTTAAATGCAAATAAAACATTTAAAACAAATATACTAAAGTTGTACGAGATTTTAATTGCACGTAAAATTGCTTGAAACATATAAACTTAACAATGTCTTTGTACGAGACATTAATTTGCAATTAAAAGTACTTGAAATACTTAACGATGTGTCTTTGTGCGACGTTTTAATTGCAATTAAAAGTACTTGAAATCTTTGTGCGAGGTTTTAATTGTAAATAAAAGTACTTGAAATACTTTGTGCGAAGTTTTAATTGTAAATAAAAGTACTTGAAATACTTATAGACGTGTCTTTGTGAGAGATTTGAATTACAAATAAAACTACTTGAAATATTTATCGATGTTAGGGATAAGGATGGCAAGGAAAGCATACAACTAAAAAAAAACACTGAAGACTTTTAAAGTGATGTTTTTATTTTACATGTTGAAAAGATAAAATAACGCAAATGAATGGAACGTACAAACATTACGAAACTAACACGTTTGTTTTTTTTCTCTTTAATTCCGGAACTTTAATTATTGATTCCGATCGTCAAGTTACAAAGCAAGGAAAATATATTTTAAAGTTACAAAACAGGGAAAATAAAACCAACTTTCTAAACTATATTTTAAAGATACAAAACAGGGAAAATAAAACCAACTTTCTAAACTATATTTTAAAGTTACAAAGCAGGGAATATAAAACCAACTTTCTAAACTATATTTTAAAGATACAAAACAGGGAAAATAAAACCAACTTTCTAAACTATATTTTAAAGTTACAAAGCAGGGAATATAAAACCAACTTTCTAAACTATATTTTAAAGATACAAAACAGGGAAAATAAAACCAACTTTCTAAACTATATTTTAAAGTTACAAAGCAGGGAAAATAAAACCAACTTTCTAAACTATATTTTAAAGTTACAAAGCAGGGAATATAAAACCAACTTTCTAAAGTATATTTTAAAGATATAGAGGCTTCAATGTTATTTTTTAAAACTAATTCTTCAATTAATTAATATTATGTTAACGAATAAAAAAGACAATAACGTAATTCTCTATGCAATGAAGGCTAGGATATTATTAATCAGATATAAGTCGCCAAAATAGCTTTTAAATTAACCAATTTCATGAGTGATAAAGTTAAAAGACACATAACGACCCATTTTTATAAATAGACATTTACAAAAGACTGTCTTAAGAAAACTATCTAAAGCAACTCACAAAATAAAGCCAACAAACTACAATATCGATATTGTTTTAAATGTTGTAACGCTTCTATTTTTTTATGTTACGAAGTTAATAGAGGAAACTCAAATAATTTGTCTACCATTGTGCGGAAACAAATTTTACAATTGCTGTAGTCTGTGTTGTAAATGCATATATAGTCTAAGGTACTCTGAAAGCATTAAAAGAAAAACAACAGACGAAGAGCCTTTATCACAGTAGGTAAAACAGCTAAGATGTGTAACAACAATATAAAGATTTCTAATTTTATTTGTAAAGAAATGGTCCGCGTGGAGTTCTTGATGCATAAATTACGCCAACAAATTGGTCAGTACTAGTTAGTAACGAAAGTGATGTAAAACACATTTAAGCTATGTCATCTTTCTCACTATTACAACGTGTTATCTCGTGTCATCAGTCAATGTTATCATTTCATGTCATCTGCTTGTCACTCTGCCTCACCATTCATTTCATTCACTGATCTCTATGCATCAACATTTTAATGTTTGTGTGTCATCCACTGGTCTCTATGCGCATGGCGTAATACCTGCTTCCGTCGCTGGGTTCTTTAGCCTCGACCACTGAGTCATAGAGGAAGCATTGAACCCCTAGCTTCCTGGTGTCACTATAGGCGAAGGATCTGCACCCTCGAACCCTCATGCACAGGTGCGAGCAGACTCGATGGTCAGAGGTAACCACGCTGCCCAAGAGGTGCTGTCTGGTTTCAGAGCTCGCCGGCAGGACGTTGCGAGAGACGATGTAAAAATAGACGGTGTCACGACCGCTGTCGCTCCAGTTGTACTTGCTGAGGACCGACTGCCAGGCGACGCCACCCGTCAAACACTGCAGGCCGAGGACGTCACAGGCCATGGTTTTGACTGGTTCGAGGACTGCAGGCTCATCGAGAACAGGTGGGATGTAGTCAGTCACGCACTGTTTATTTTCACCGTCTACTGGTCGCGTCTGCAGATGGACTAAAATGTTACAACACTGTTATTAAGGGCGAGAAAGAGACCTTCGTCCAATCACAATGCGTACTAATGTAACACATCTATTTAAGAATATATTCAGGGAAGTTGCATACCAAGCAATCCACTTTTAATTGGAAAATATCCATTAATCAACAACAGAACGTAAATTGGATGCATACATATCTTAATCACGTTCACACACAAACACAAACACATGCACACAAATGCCGCACACAGGTGTTCTTATTTCCAAAATAAGCATCACGTGTTACGTACCAAAGATTTTATTCTGTAGAATTTTATTCGAATACAAAGTATTCTGGCTATTATGAATGACACTGGCAAAACGATGAAGTTGTAATTATTTTAATAATTTTCTACTGATAATGACGATCCGGCTAATCCACATGCATAAAGAAAGATCTTCATCATTTATATAACAGAAGTAGCTAATATTGGTCTTCGTATGTTTCCATAGTAACAATTAAGGATCATTTTAAAGAGAAATGTATTACTCTGTCCCATGGGGTTGCTGGAATTCATGGAGGGTATAACACATTTTAAAACTCTGGAGTACAGCCCACGGAGGGTAACACATTTTAAAACTCTGGCCAGTGGCAAATTGACTTAATAAAATGAAAATAGTTGTGCGATAACAAGCATTTTACATCAATGTCTTTTACAGAACTAAAAGGTAGCAAAACTTTGAACATATCTTCTCTGCTGCTATGTATTGATTTATGTCAGTATCGTATCTATTTTTTTTTAGCTTGAATACGCACACAAATACAACGTCTATATTAACTGCATAGAAGACTCATGCTCATATACAAAAACACACAAAAAACCACATATTCACAAACACAAATACATGCAGCAAACATATACTAACACAAAAATATACACACAAACGTACATACATTAACAAATAAAAATACACTGGCGAACAAACGTACACACATTAACAAACAAAAATACACACTGGCGAACAAAAGTACACACATTAACAAACAAAAAATGCACAGAAGCACTGGCACACATGCAAGTCTATAATTAATGATTTTACTTTAAAAAACAATATCCAGCGAAATAATTTTATTTCAATCCCAACATTTCGTTTGTACCTTTGGGCTGAACTTTCCATGCTGGAGGCTTGCAGAAATCTGCCAGTTTCATGACGTCATCACGCGTTAGAAGAGCAGCAAAGAACTGTAGACAGACGTAGCGACCCGCCAAACCATCGTTCTCCGCGTCCTGACCTCGGCCAAGTCTCATCACTCCAATCACTGGCAACTGGATTCCATTCGGAAAATCATCGTCCAAATCCTCGACCAACTCGCCATCGTGATACATCTGTAACGAGACACGTTGTACATCTCTCATTAGCCACGTCTATATCAGTCATGAGACACGTCTACATCTGTCACTAGCCACGTCTACATCAGTCATGAGACACGTCTACATCAATCATGAGACCGTCTACATCTGTCAAGAGATAAATCATACATCTGCGAGGAGACATGTGGTACATCCATCATGAGGCATGTGGTACATCTCTCATGAGACACGTGGTAGATATGTCATTAAACACATGACACATCTGTCATAAGACACGTGGTACATCTGCCATGATCTGTCAAAAAAGTCCTTGGTATATCTGTCATGAGACACGTGATATATCTGTCTGTCATAAGACACGTGGTATATTTATCATGAGACAGGTGGTACATCTGCCACAAGATGCGTCGTACCCCTACCACGAGACACGTGAAATTGGGGTATTGACAGTGAACCTATCGTCCATATGAAGACTCAAAAATGCGGGAGATATACGAAAATATCAAGTAGGTCCATAACAAAACAAATCACGTGGATAACTGTGCGCGGAATAAAGTAGATCAGCACATCAGCGTCTGCAACATGTTTTTCATCAACAGCAAGTCAGGTGCATTCGGACACTGAGTAGTTTATCTGATATTAACAGGGTCGGTCGACATTTGTTCACTTAGTTACAGTGGGGTGATGTATTATTAAGGGCTATCTTGCATGAGGATAGATAGATAGATAGATGGATGGATGGATGGATGGATGGATGGATAGATAGATAGATAGATAGATATAGATAGATAAATAGATAGATAGATAGATAGATAGATAGATAGATAAATGGATGGATGGATGATAGATAGATAGATGGATGGATGGATAGATAGATAGATAGATAGATAGATAGATAGATAGATAGATAGATAGATATTTCTTGGACATCCTCTGAGTATATATTTCAATTACCTCGGAAGAAAATTATGGATGCTTATGATGCCATGATTTCTGATCAAGTGAAAATTAAATCCCATTTGGCTGACTGCATAAGACATGCTGTGTGAAACAAACAACTGTTTGCTTGTCTGAGAGCGTGCATACACGTGATTGCGTACTTTTGTGTGCGAGTATATAAGAAATTCATGTGAAAGTCGCTAATTAGACTCATGACTATGGGACGAACGTTGTCCATTATCGGTTACAAGACTTAAGATAAGTGGATCAAATTACGTCATGTTCTAAAATGCACTGAAGTAGTCTGTCGGCCATAATGGTCACGAGTCCGAAGTAGGTCAGCATTAGTATTCGTGAAAACATCAGATTGGTCCTTAATTTACGATTTTGAAAGTGATATTTTGAGCATGAAATAATAAAATATAAATTAAAAAAAATTATATAATGTCTAATTGTGATGTAGAACTGGCGTTTAAGGTACAACTGTTTAAAAAATGATATTTTATGGATACATTTAGCTGTCGACCAGGCCTGATCGATTTTTTCGTTTGCCGTTTGACCCTAATTTCTTAAGTAATGTCACTACACGTAAATCGTATTGTGGGCCCTTCACCTGGCGTTTCATATCTAAATGAGCGGACATTTTCACAGCTTAAGTACTGAGATTTATAGGCGCCAAAGTGTATTCTCTCCCCTATTCAAAATCATGATTTGATAGCTTCGAAACTAATTGCTGACATTCAAATTCACAAAGTAATTGATTTTAGTATGAATCTTATGCTAGCCTAATTCATTATTAAAATTTATAAAGTAATTGATTTTAGTATGAATCTTATGCTAGCCTAGTTCATTATTAAAATTTATAAAGTAATTGATTTTAGTATGAATCTTATGCTAGCCTAGTTCATTATTAAAATTTATAAAGTAATTGATTTTAGTATGAATCTTATGCTAGCCTAGTTCATTATTAAAATTTATAAAGTAATTGATTTTAGTATGAATCTTATGCTAGCCTAGTTCATTATTAAAATGTATAAAGTAATTGATTTTAGTATGAATCTTATGCTAGCCTAGTTCATTATTAAAATTTATAAAGTAATTGATTTTAGTATGAATCTTATGCTAGCCTAGTTCATTATTAAAATGTATAAAGTAATTGATTTTAGTATGAATCTTATGCTAGCCTAGTTCATTATTAAAATGTATAAAGTAATTGATTTTAGTAATAATCTTATGCTAGCCTAGTTCATTATTAAAATTTATAAAGTAATTGATTTTAGTATGAACCCTATGCTAGCCTAGTTCATTATTAAAATTTATAAAGTAATTGATTTTAGTATGAATCTTATGCTATCATAATTCATTATTCATATTCACAAAGTAATTGATTTTAGTATGAATCTTATGAAGCCTAATTCATTATTCATATCAGTAAAACTATATACAGCTATACCGACCTTGATGTTTCCAGTGGCGAAGTTTCTAATGAGAACCACGTGATTCCAAACGTTAGCTTTCAGAAGTCCTGGAATTGCTGTCATGCCAACGGACACTCCATACTCATCCCAGAAAGACACAAACAGTAAGCCGTCCATCATGGTCACTCGGATGACGTTGCCACTGGCGCATTTGTAGCTGAGTAGTGTCCCTTTGGGTTCTGGACCCTCGGGGTAAACATAGACAGATATCGAGAGATCCTGTGGACAAACATTTTATTTTTGTTACTAAATGTACAATGCAGAGTTATTTTCCACACGTATTTCTCTCTCTCTCTCTCTCTCTCTCTCTCTCTCTCACACACACACACACACATCTCCTCCATATAACCATATATATTCATTGTTCAAACATACAGTTAATGTGGCATTAACGTGTTCAAACAATATATACACACATTTACTTATATATCACTAACAAAACAACATACTGCAATTGCTACTATTACTGTTATTATACTACTATTACTGTTATTATACTACTATTACTGTTATTATACTACTATTACTGTTATTATACTACTATTACTGCCATTATACTACTATTATTGTTATTATACTACTATTACTGTTATTATACTACTATTACTGTTATTATACTACTATTACTGCCATTATACTACTATTATTGTTATTATACTACTATTACTGTTATTATACTACTATTACTGCCATTATACTACTATTACTGTTATTATACTACTATTACTGCCATTATACTACTATTACTGTTATTATACTACTATTACTGTTATTATACTACTATTACTGTTATTATACTACTATTACTGTTATTATACTACTATTACTGCCATTATACTACTATTACTGCCATTATACTACTATTACTGCCATTATACTACTATTACTGCCATTATACTACTATTACTGTTATTATACTACTATTACTGCCATTATACTACTATTACTGTTATTATACTACTATTACTGCCATTATACTACTATTACTGCCATTATACTACTATTACTGCCATTATACTACTATTACTGCCATTATACTACTATTACTGTTATTATACTACTATTAACATATGAAAGAAAAGTGAAAATGAAACAAAACCGAGAAGTTATTTACAAAAGAGCAGTTATTTAAGATTTATATTAACAAAAATAAAATGAAAAGAACAAGAACAGGACAATACGAAGAACAAGAACAAAAAAAGAAAGAAAGAAAGAAAGAAAGAAAGAAAGAAAGAAAGAAAGAAAGAAAGAAAGAAAGAAAGAAAGAAAGAAAGAAGATTCTTAAATAGTAATGCATAACCAAACAAAGAAATGAAAGGACGAAGAATAAAGAAACAAAACAATATTAAAAAATAACCTTAACGAAACATAACTTTCATCTGAAGCACTTCACTCCTTACTTGAAACTTAATCGCGCCAGTGAGCTGAAAGTCTAAATATGAGGAAGGCAACTCGCCAAGAGTCACAGCGTCATACGGCAACCCTGGGTAACCAGGCTGGAACTTGTAGCACTGATTGTTTTCAGGCAAGTGAGCATCATGGCCGACTATCACCTCACGATAGACCGTTGTGTTACCCAGAGGCCAGAGGTAATTCGGTGCCCTAATGCCCTGATCTGTGGTACCAATAACCAACGAAATTTTGCCTGGGAGGAAAAAGAAAAGAAAAGAAAATTGCAAAATTGTGAACCAAATAATCAATTTATTCAAAATAATTACGTATGAACTCTATAGTGTTTAGAGTTGTATCGATTACTGGTAAATTAACAGACAGAAAAAGAAAATTATTTTACTAGTCTTAAGCTAATTAATTATCATTAGTTAACTCATTTTACGTATTTATTATTAGTTAACCCATTATTATTTATTTCACACTTTTTCAGCAAACAATACCTATTTCTTCAATTTCTTCTTTTTTTTCTTTTCTGTAATTTACAAAAATAAAATTTAGTTCAGCTTATAACAAATAAATTATTTATTTTTAAAGTCAACTGATAAATTGCATTTTTATTATTTAATTAGAAAACTAAGTTAGCTATATTAATACTTAGCTATATTAATAAATATTATATCTTAAGAGCTATAGACTGAAGCTAGTACAACTACATGTTATTAAAATAAATTAAAAAAATATTAATACGTTTTGTTAAATTTTAATATTATTATGACAATATTCGCCAGAAGTTGCAGACATTACTATAATGTTAGCAGAATACTTGAATGGATCCGTTAATGAATGTAACGATGAATGTAGAAATGAACAAATCCATATACTCGTTCACACATTAAACACTCATTTATGCACCCATTCAAACTAATTTCTTTTGACATGCTAATACAGCACTCGGTTTTTTTCAATTGACGTTCATACATTTAAACATTTATTCATGCGTCCATTCAAACTAATTTCTTTTGACATGCTAATACAGCACGAGTTTTTTCCATTGACGTTCATGCATTTCATCATTTATGCGTCCATCCAAACTAATTTCTTTTGACATGCTAATACAGCACACATATGATGTTCAGACTAATTCTGGTTTACAATACAAAACGTTGGACAAAATGACAATAATTCTGAACGAAAAAATGAAGTCATAATAATACCTTTCAATATGTAAATTTGGTAAGTAAAAGTTCAAGGTATCTCTATGTGATAAAACAAACAATATCGTTGGGCAATATCACAGAACGGTTCAAGATGTGATAAACAAGTCGATAGTGAGATGTATAATTATGAACGATGAAGATTCTGGTGAAAACAATAAAAAGTGTAATAATGTTTAAATTAAAAGGCTCCATAAACTGATATTCAGAGAGTACTTTAAAATTAATATAAATATATAATTCTTAATTATCTGCATACAAATTTAAACAGAACGTAAAATTAAGACACAAAGTAACTATATTTCTGTAAATTTCTAAATTCTCTTATTTATCTATAATAAAATTAAATAACAGCATAAATATATCATATTTACAATCGTAAAGGCAAATTTGAGCATAAAAATCCGCTAAATTGATAAAACATATTTATCAGTCATACAAGCAAACTAGAAACATTAAAAACACATAGAGTTGCAATTAATTTAGCAAAATTAAGGCAAACTTAAGCATAAAAATGCACTAAGTTTATAATTCTTATTTATCAGACATACAAGCAAACTAGAAACAAGGAGAGACATTACATACATGGATCCTTTTCATTTCTCAATCTTAAAAGCAACCTAGATCATAAAGAAGATAATCAGAAATATGGTTATAAAGAAATTCATTTTATTTATCCTTTAAGCAAACTAAAACATAAATAGATTAACACTAGTGTTACTGAACACATCTATCTAATCTGTCAGCTAAAAGGAAACTAGAACATACAATAGATTCACAATAGTAGTACTAAATATGTACCTAAAAAAATCGTGTATGTCTTTTATAAAAGCAATTCATACAATAAATTCACAGTAATATTACTATATAGGCATCAATCTAAGTCTGTCAGCTAAAAGCAAACTAGAACATACAGTAGATTCACAATAGTATTACTATATATGTACATACAAAAATTCGTATATGTCAGTTATAAAAGAAAACTAGCAAACAGGCAGAGAAGAAAATTAGATAATTTTACCAAGGAAGACGATGCCAACAACACATTTCGCTAAGACTGACATCTTTGGGGACTTGCAGAAGTGAGGGGAGCGGGACACGATCGAGCTATTTATAAGGAATTGGTTGAAAATCAATCAAGTGGAGACAGGCAGTCAAACGAATCCTCTTACGCACCAAGCAACAAGACGTCGTCGTTTAGCTGTTGATGGAGTCCGAAGCCATCCGTTGATGGGAAGAAATGTTTCGTCGTCCTAATCTGCACACGATGGAACTTGTTTCTTGTCTGAAATGGCTGTTCTTTCAAAGAAGACACTCATAGCAACCTGTCTGTAATGGTTTGTCTTTGAAACAGCATACGTAATTGAATTAATTAAATGTTTCTGCATTGTAACAACTAGTATCTAATAAAAGACACGTTACATTGAGTTACCTATGTGATATTGATTGATGTCTGCAAGAATGCGAAATACTTTCATTGCTGTATGGTGTTGCTTGTCTCAAAGGAGACATAACAAGAAGCATATTACATATTTGTGTTTCTTATACCAACACTTTGCATTCACTACGTAACTGTAATGTTTTTCACACCAATACTTTGCAATCACTACGTAACTGTAATGTTTGTTGCCTACAAGAATGTGTTCGTGCCATGGTGTCTGTTATGTGAGCATCTTCCAGGAATGTCTTTTGCCAAAAGTTAGCGCTTACACGGTGAATGCTCATAGTTTGGTAGAGTGTGAGAGGCAAAGTATAATTAATGACATTCCAGAAGAATAATATGAAACAATGCATCTTGTTAACATTTAATATCGTTTTGACTTGAAGCCATTTAACAAGAAAACTAAATAGACATATTGCGAATTGACAATAGTCGTAGAAATGTCTAACTCAAGAGTAGTGAACAAAAATTAAATTCAAGCGCAATAATTGAAACTAAAATAAACCACAAACACATGAAAGTTGTTACAACACTATCTATCTATCTATCTATCTATCTATCTAACACCTTATTGAATAATAACAGGAAAAATAATTTTTGAATGATATAAACACATGAGAAGACTTTATTTGAATGATATAAACACATGAGAAGACTTTATTTGAATGATATAAACACATGAGAAGACTTTATTTGAATGATATAAACACGAGAAGACTTTATTATCTGGCTAGAAACATTTCACGTACAAACATTCCCAGGAGGAAAGCAACCAGGTGTTGCTATTTTGTTTGAGGTATTCTGAACTTTCACCTTACCATGGACAGTCCGTGAGCAGTTATGACTATTTCATCCTTTTGATGTGTCCATCACGCAGTAAGTTACAGACAAATTGGTAACAGTTCCAGTCCAGTTCCAGTGCCATCAGTGAGCATTATCTCTCGCTGCCCCAGACATCGCTTTCCAAATTTAGACAGCGGATGATAAAGTATGTTCATTTCTGGCGATTCTTCACTAAAAATAGATTATCAATTGTGGCTTCTTCAGATTCTCTGTTAAAGTGACGTGTGAAAGAAGGCGGAGGAGGACAGTGTGACGTCTTGTCTTTGGAGAGATGCTGACAATTTACGCCAAACTGACAAACCTAAGTGGACCAGACCATGTACCTGGGAGAAAATTGGGCATATGAAATAAATGTTATCATAAAATTATCTCATTTGAAATAAATGTTATCATAAAATTATCTCATTTAAAATCACTTTGAAACTTCAAGTCTTTAAGTTAATAAATCCATGCATTAAGCATTAAAAGTCTAAAAGTTAATACATCTATACATTCAAACTTCAAGTCTTTAAATTAATAAATCTATGCATTTCAAACAACACTTTGTAACAAAATCAATTGGAAATGTAACATTATAGGGGAATTGATATATAGAATACTATATAATACATGCATTGAGAAAATGGATGACTCCCAGTAGTCGATAAAAAGGGTTAAAATCTCAAGGAGACCTAAATAATTTGCTTTGACATAATGTTACAGATGTAGCGCACGATGTAATCATTTTTTTAAAAAATGAAAATTAATTACATAACATAATGGAATAACAATTGCTACACAAGATGAGTTGATGGGTTTGTTTCTTTCTGGGATGAAGAGGATTATGTAGTAATAAATGGTGAAGCTAGTTTGTTGTGAGTTAATAAAGAAGGGGTCTAGTGTGTTGTGAGGTAATAAAAATGGAGAGCTCTGTGTTGTGAGTTAATAAAACATGGAGGGCTAGTGTGTTGTGAGTTAATAAAAAAGGAGGGATGTGTTGTGAGTTAATAGAAATGGAGGGATGTGTGTTGTGAGTTAATAAAAAGTGGAGGGCTGTGTGTTGATAGTTAATAAAAAAGGAGATAGTGCTGTAATGGTTGATAAGTTCGCAACTGAGAAATGGTTTTAGTAAGATAGTCAGTATAGCTAGGTATAGAAATCATACATGCACTGAAAACGTAAGATTTTAGCCTTTATGTTATTTCACTTTTTGATTCGAATTACTGACCGTGAACGACACATTCCTTTGATGCTCACTGAACGGGAACGACACATTCCTTTGATGCTCACTGAACGGGTGGAAAGATAAACCTCGCTAAAGACTATACAACTTCTTAGGTCGGTTGCCAAACGTAAGCATTTTACTGTTTGTATCGAATCCATCAAATCACGACAACAGCAATACATTACTATCAAGACCATTACAATCAATTATAGTTACTCTCTATATTTTAGCGCCTGCGTCTTCAATACATTACTATCAAGACCATTACAATCAATTATAGTTACTCTCTATATTTTAGCGCCTACGTCTTCAATACGTTACTATCAAGACCATTCAAGCACTTGTAGTTACTCTCTATATTTTACGTTTTCAAGATACGATCGCTGGCAAGAAATATTTCACTTTAAGCCTAAGCACATTCAGACTGTTAGCTAAAACTCTTGGAACAGCGGTGCATTATTACTTTTGCCTTACAAAGAAATACAAACACACATACACAGAGACTTACACTCACATACTCACGCACACACGCACGCACACGCACGCACCACGCGCGCGCGCGCACACACACACACACACACACACACACACACACACACACACACACCACACACACACACACACCACACACACAATTTGTTAAGTACACTTCGTGACGGGCACGCTCTGATACAGATTGAAAGTAATTGAAAACACCCGTATTCTTTGTCTACGATTATACTGAAAAATTAGTTACAATGTACAATGCGTGTATTTAACAATATTTTCAAGTCTCTATGATTATACTGAAGAATTAGTTTAAATGTACAATGCGTGTATTTAACAATATTTTCAAGTCTCTATGATTATACTGAAGAATTAGTTTAAATGTACAATGCGTGTATTTAACAATATTTTCAAGTCTCTATGATTATACTGAAGAATTAGTTTAAATGTACAATGCGTGTATTTAAAAATATTTTCAAGTCTCTATGATTATACTGATTCAACTAGAAACGTCATGTACTTCATCGAAATGCGAATACAGCGTCAATCTTCTTTTGTTCCCATCTAATGTTTCTGCGTGAGCGTTCACAGCACAATGTGCCTGCAGTCTGTGTAGATAAAACACTCAGATCAGTTTCTTAATTCTTTTAGACCCATCATGGGGTTTCCTGCGTGCGCGTGCACTTTCAGTCTCAGTGCAGATTGTCTTACATGGGCAAGGTAAAACACTCGGATCACTGTGCAAGGTAAAACACTCGGATCACTGTGCAATGTTGCGGTACGCGCGTACATCGAAATTGTTGGACCTTTGTCGATCTAGAAGCCCACGACGTGTGCCCATCATTTCATTTTGGAATACTGACACTACAACCCAAAAGTATGAGTAGTAGGGTATCTAACATCGTGAACCAAGATGAAAAGTAGTGTCGAGATAACTAGATGACTAGACAAACAACATGAAAATTAGTGTCGAGATAACATGATGACTAGATAAACAACATGAAAATTAATGTCGAGATAACATGATGACTAGATAAACAACATGAAAATTAATGTCGAGATAACATGATGACTAGATAAACAACATGAAAATTAATGTCGAGATAACATGATGACTAGATAAACAACATGAAAATTAATGTTGAGATAACTAGATGACTAGATAAACAACATGAAAATTAATGTCGAGATAACATGATGACTAGATAACTAGGATTACAAATAATCCAGAGATACACTAAACCAGGATTAAAAATACTTTGGAGGTACACATACTAACTAACCAGGATTAAAAGTAATCCCGAGATACACTAAACCAGATTTTAAAATAATTTCGAGATGCACTAGGTATTAAGCAGCTATGCAACACAAATCAAAATTAATTCCAACAATTGACAAAGCAATCACACGATCTACTAATTATCAATTAATTCCAACAATTGACAAAGCAATCACACGATCTACTAATTATCAATTAATTCTAACAATGGACAAGCAATCAGACGATCTACTAATTATCAATTAATTCTAACAATGGACAAGCAATCAGACGACCTACTAATTATCAATTAATTCTAACAATTGACAAGCAATCACACGATCTACTAATTATCACTTTGCAGTATTGCAAAGGAATGAACACATTTGCCAAAGTGAGAACAGTCAAGCTGAGAATATCACACTGAACGGATATGTATGAACCATAAACACTCACATAAAACCAACACCAACAAAAAAACCCCACGGATATGTATGAACTGTAAACACTCACATAAAACCATAACCACCACCAATAACAAACTGAATAAGAAACATTACAAAAACTTAATTCTTGAGACAAATACAACGTTTTATTTTTTTTTTGAAAAACAATGTGTGTGTATAAATTAACCCCAAATCCTTTCATCATATGTGGTCTCGATCACTATTAGTATTAGCCAGTGCAACATTCTGACAAGCGAAAGCCTGACCTCTTGACCTACTCTCCCAATATTTGGAAGCAGTGGATGACGGGACACACAAGTGCCGTGAAGTTCATCGAAAAACGTGTGCAGAGCATGAGCTGACAAGGGCAATGGGACAAATGGGGTCCGGTTCCCACAGGGGAAAAAAACACATGGTGTTAGCTGTCAGTTTGTTGTAGTTTTCTTCTCATTACCTCCCTTTATTTTCCTCTGTGTGTGCATTGCATACATTTCCGTAGCATCATTGCGTCACCTGCGTAATATTATTCACGTCAGTACCAGTGTTGGATTCTTCAGCTAAAACCGTTTTCAGACAAATTCAAAAACATTGAATTTACCCCCCAGCATAAATACCGCCAATCGTTGAAACTGGAGTTGAGGTTTACATGATGTTTTTGGTGTCTTTTGCAACCAAACCAATCTAAATATGGCGTGCACTTTAGGGGTTTAACATTTTCAAATTGTGATGAATTTTAAATACACAACTACCGACAGGTTTTCCTAACGATCTCTTTCCGCTGCATTATTTATTTACACTGAAATCGATTGAATTAATAAATTTCCGTGCATAGTACTACGTACGTCAGAGAATAAATGTATAAATATATGTAATAATATAAATACATACTAACAATAATACAACAACAGGCGATCTGACTGTAAAAGTCTTAACCTATTTAAGTGTATATAAATCAAAGAAATATAGACACTGCAACACATATGGCCTCACTGCTATCCGAACGATCATTATGCAAACGGAATGTTTTCACTGCAATCCAAATGACCATATTTCAATCCGAATGGCTGAACTACAATCCGAATTATCATTCTGCAATCCGCGTGGTTACACAACAATCCAAATGATCACTCTGCAGCCCGAATGGTCAATCTTATATTGATATATTTACGACTGGTCAATCTTATATTGATATATTTACGACTGGTCACGCGTGGGAATTATCCATCCGTGCTAGTTGCTCAAGGTCTCGAGTGCAAGGGGATGGGAAGGGCAGGATGTGGGTGGGTGGGGGTGGAATAAAATCGTGCCATCGAACATCATCAACGGATTTGATTTCGTGCCCTCTATTGCACGCTCCTTCCGAGGCAGTGTGTCGATTTTGTTTCGTGTGCCGAGTTGGAAATGGAGTTCCAGATTTCTTAGAGCGAATCGGTAGCGTGTGCATTGTTTGGCCGTTTGTGCCAGGAACGGACCGTTCAAGAAAAATTCTCTACAAATTGTGTCGCAATGGTGTTGCATTTTCAACAATTTTCTTTGCCTGCCTGGAATATGCACGTGTTCGCTGTACGCTGTCATTAGTGACGTAACTGGAATGTCAGTGTTCGCTGTACGCTGTCATTAGTGACGTAACTGGAATGACAGTGTTCGCTGTACGCTGTCATTAGTGACGTAACTGGAATGTCAGCGTTCGCTGTACGTTGTCATTAGTGACGTAACTGGAATGTCAGCGTTCGCTGTACGCTGTCATTAGTGACGTAACTGGAATATCAGTGGTCGCTGTACGCTGTTATTAGTGATGTAACTGGAATGTCAGTGTTCGCTGTACGCTGTCATTAGTGACGTAACTGGAATGTCAGTGTTTCGGAGAATGAGGAGTTGGAAATGTAAACAGTAATGCTGAGCGACCGTGTTGTTTATTTCCCTTTATATGTGCACTATTCTGATTTTAAATTTAACATAAACTGTTTATATTTAGCTAATTTAAATTTTGTTTTCCCCTGTACTGAAACTTAAACAGTAAAATCTTTCAAGCAAATGTGACATAAATAGGATACGGGAAATTTGACTTATATATAGTAACAAAAAAGTTATATTTAGGACTATGGGAAATGATTCAGATTATTTTATTTTTAAAACCATATCAATGCAAAAGAAAGCAAGTTTGCTTCAAAATCGTTCACCCGCCTAGATCAAGACATTTGAATTTCCCAGTGAAGGGGCGCGAACTTTAAGTTCTCTACTAATGCATGGAGAGTTGTCGTGTATGGAGAGTTTTTAAACTTGCGCTAGCGTGAGGTCACGCCGGTCGGAACGTTGATGTCAACCGCCATTGCAAGGATAAAACCGTTACGCTGTAGCACAAGTTGCTGCTGCACACTTCCACTACACAATTACAGCACTGCTGTGCGAAACAGACCTGGATAGTGCTGTGTACTGCAAGTGAGTAGCTGTACACTACCACTACACAATTATAGCACTGCTGTGCGAAACACACCTGGATAGTTCTGTGTACTGCAAGTGAGTAGCTGTACACTACCACTACACAATTACAGCACTGCTGTGCGAAACACACCTGGATAGTTCTGTGTACTGCGAGTGAGTAACTGTACACAATGGGGCTCTTGATGAGAAGATATAAGAAGAAGAAACGTGAGTACTAAGGTCTTCTTCCATGAGATTTAAAAATAACATGAATGACGTCATTTAGTGTTTACTTATTAACTCTCTCTGGTTTGTAAACTCCCGGCAGAGCATTCACACCATTAACTTACAGGGTGTTGGGTTTGCATTGTTTCACGTCTGGACACCGGTGGACGCCTCGAGTGTTGTGGACACCTCGGGGTGTTGTTTTTGCATTGTTTCAGGTCTTCAAACAGGTGGACACCTCGGGGTGTTGTTTTTGCATTGTTTCAGGTCTTCGCACAGGTGTCCACCTAGGGGTGTTGCTTTTGCATTGTTTCAGGTCTTCACACAGGTGGACACCTCGG